>JAVTVY010017018.1:0-68025 GCA_036873755.1 Hanleya hanleyi | reverse complement strand
CTCAATCGGTTATTTGTCTTGCTTTGACTAATTTTTTTTTGTTTCGCGTGTGTGTATGTTTTTCTGTTTTTGCTGAAAGTATTGGTGGGGGGATGGTCCCTCCTGCTCCACCGTCCCTGTATCATAGCACAATTTGGCGAAGGCACTAGTCACCTGAGACCTCGAACTGTAAAGAGCATGTTGATGACTGTTTTCATGTGATTGAAAAATAAATATGAAGAATATGCTTTTCTTTTTATCACCTCATTTTGTCTTCTTGAATTCTTTCTTTATGATTTTGTGAACCTAAAAATTGCTAAACAATGTCGGTAATAAAAACTAGAGATTTGGCTGGCCCACTAATGCTGGACAGTTGTAAATAGTTTTAGTTGTGCATAGATATTCGACGTAGACGATTCATTTTACTAATCATTTCGAAAATACGTATTCATTGAAGTATTTTTGCGTTGACATCATATGAATTTTGGAAAAGTTGGCCAAATTATTGGGGGGGGCTTCAGCCCCCGTAGTCCTGGCTCCGCCGTGCCTGATATGTAAAAGGAGGAAAATAGCATCCAGGATATAAAGGTCAACTTCATGAGCAAAAACCGAAATGACGATACTCATGCAGTCACAGAATTTTGAAATTGAATAGAGTAAATATTCATAACACGAAGATTAATGAATCAAAATTGATGCTAGTTCGAATATAATAAGATATTTCAGTTATTTTTACACTGGAGTTGTCAAAATAGGGTTACTCCTATTATACAGACACATGAGCGTCAGTTATCTGGTGTTTTTGCTTTATCGTAAGTATAGCATTGTTGACTCATCGGTTAGACATCCTCCAACCCCCTTTCTGTTTGAAGAGGGTATTACGCGGGCAAACGATTTCATTTCCACGAATCAAAGACTTTGCCATTTCGCCTCGCGTCCTTCCCTCTTTCCCTCGAACAATATTTAAATATTTTATCACAGCTGCACTTTCATCTAAACAATTTGTTCATGAATTACCTACACGGATTTCCGTGCTAATATCATCGAATGGAAAAGATAGTTCTGATTACGGACATTGAAATTCTCCATGTATGACGGCTGACCACCACTGGTCGGATCATTTGAATTAAAGAATACTGGTCAGCGATACGGATTTGATATTTTTGGGGGATAAAATCATGATGTATTTCCAGCATCAGTGAGAACTGTTGACCGTTGACCACTTACAGGAAACTAGCATAGTTTAACCCTACCTGGCCGGGGGGGCGGAAAGTGACCCCCGAGTGAACTTTTCTCTGCTGCTCCGAAACGACAAAACCGAGGAGGCTGAAACTTGGTGACTTTAAAGGTTACCTTATTGGGGTCATTTTGAGCATATTTTCATATACCCCCGGGAAGAGGATCATGGGTAAATTCAAAATGGCGACCATGTGGTATCCGCGAAAGTCGTGTTTTTCCAATCTTTTCGCTCCATTTTTTTCACATTTTCCTTGCCTAAAAGGCCTTGAAAGTATTTTATTTCTGCAAAACTAATTATTCTCTATTTTATTTGATTTTTTTCGAGAGAAAAATCGGAAAAATGAAAATTTCGAAAAATCTACCCCAAAAAAGCCGAAAAATGGCTTCCGAGAACATGACGTCTTCATGTCGGCCATCTTGGATTTTTTTACATTTCCCGGTAGGGCTTGAACCCAAGACACTGAGTGGTAAGTTTCATCGCTCTTCTAGCCTTAGTGGTAGAGAAAATATATAGGGTGGGGGGCACTTTCCGCCCCCCCCCCCCCGCCCAAGGCTGCGATACACGCCCAGGCCAGATAGGGTTAATGTATATAATTATTTATTCTTTTAAGTTGATGCTAATGCAATGATATGAATTAGGTCTTTGGATTATTGACGCGGAAATTCTGTGATGGACAACGGCTGAATATTGAATGTCGGACTAGACGCTCGTATCTCAATCTTGTCTTTAACTGCCTGATGAACAACTCGTGGTAATCATGCTCAATCATGATTTTACACCGATAAAATAGGAAGTAATTCATCCAGCTTTATATAGGAAGTAACCGATCAATCTCGATGGAAAAAATTAAGTCAATTGAATCAGACGAGAGCTGCTAACCACACTGTCATATATTCCTAATTCCTTATGACAGTTTACATCAATCCAATGATGATTTCACGCCTCATGAAACTAGCTGATATCCTAAAGAATCCCGCTTTCATGCAGTGTTTCTTGAACCTGCTCCAGTTTCGAATCACCAATGGTGCGTTTCCGAAGCACTTTTTAATCGTCGTGGAGAACAAATCAATTCCATTGAAAATTAATTGTTTCTTGTATTCACGTCTCTTCTTTATTGGGATCAGATGAACTGAAGGCTATGATTTAAACGACATAAAAGTTAGGTGCTAATGCTTGTTCGCAAATGTTTGTTACGGGTAATCTCCTATATGTAATTTATATTCGTGTTCTTTGTAATCTTCCAGACAATAAAGTGTATGTTTTCCTGACCCAGATCTCAAACCACATACCTGACTGGGTGAGAAATGGTTTCTGAGCAAATGTTTCTATAATATCTAAATCTAAAAAATATTAACACAAACTTTCAACAGTTTAATAAGAGAAAAATCGTTTCCAGCTTGATTCCCAAATTCGCCGTGATGGCGTCGGACGAAAGGACCTTAATTTTACCTATTGCACCAAAAAACAAAATGGTGGTGAATTTAAGATGAAATTTTTATATGTTTGAGCGGAAGGTCCAGCTATGTAGTGTGGCAGTTCATTCCTAATCTCTTGTGACAGTTTACATCAACCCTTAGATGGTTTCACGCCTCCGTGAAACTAGCTGATATCCCAAAGAATCCAGCTTTCATGCAGTGTTTCGTGAACCTGCTCCAGTTCCGGATCACCAATTGCGCGTTTCCGAAGCACTTTTTAATCGTCATGGAGAACAAATCAATTCCATTGAAAATTCACGTCTCTTTTTTATTGGGATCAGATGAACTGAAGGCTATGATTTAAACGACATAAAAATTAGGTGCTAATGCTTGTTCGCAAATGTGTGTCATGAAATTTTTATTCGGGTTCTTTGTAATCTTCCAGACAATAAAGTGTATGTTTTCCTGTTCCAGATCTCAAACCACATACCTGACTGGGCGAGAAATGGTTTCTGAGCAAATGTTCCTATAATATCTAAATCTAAAAAAAAATTAACACAAACTTTCAACAGTTTAATAAGAGAAAAATCGTTTCCAGCTTGATTCCCAAATTCACCGTGATGGCGTCGGACGAAAGGACCTTAATTTTACCCATTACATCACAAACATGAATTGCAGGCAAGCACCTAAAAGGTGCGTGGACCCCTCAGCCTGTTTTTTTTTAGTCAAGTAGGATCAGGGCTGCATCTAGAGCCAGTTTAGTTTTGGAAAACATATGGGCACCCAAAACTCAAATGAAACAAAAAACGAAAGTGTTGTTTTTGTTCAATTTGAAAAGATTTCTGAAGGAAATACTCCTAGAAAAAGCTTCTGGAAGCCTCAATATCGATCCGATTGCATAGCTGGGTATTGAATTTCATGTTAATAAACCTCTGTTTTGTGATTGATCACAGGCTCTTTGCGCCGAAATTCACTTAAAAAAATTGGACCCTCAATAATGAATTACGAAAAGGAACTGGGAGTTTGGGATCGGAACCTGCAAAAAATCCCTGGACAGACTTCGGTTTCACGTGAGTGATGTGCTGGGATTACAGCATGCAAGGAAGTGTAGCTTTATCAGTGGCAATTTATGCATTGCACAAGTGTGATAACAAGTAAACACACTTATTGACACAGGCCAACCCTTATCATTATTTGGGGGGGGGGAGCTCCAGGTATGCAAACTGATTCAAAATTGCACACAGTCAGGCTAAAAATGGGCTCTCCTAATCACTCGTTTTACATAATTTCCAAGGTACAGTAACATGTTTGGTGACAAAAATTGAAGCATTACAAATGTATGTTGTACCAGTTAAATGTGTGGACACAAATATGGTTCATGCAAAAGTTTTAGAATAAATCATATGATGTAGAATAGAATGATTTAATAGCAAAATTTAAGAAAAATGTTGTCCTTCATTCAATAATCATCATGAATGGACCAGGCTTTCTTGTATCAGGGAACCTTCAAAATTCACAACGAAACATGCAACCAAGGGTTCCCGATGGGCATAGATAACAGTGCAAAAGCTAAGCCATCAATAAATTAAAAAATTAAAAAAAATAAAAAATCATGAAATTATCATAGCCATCTGAAAATCTAATCATTTCATCTGTCAACATTCAGGAAGCTCTCACCAAATTTTGGGCAGGCCCGACTTGATAGATCTGCAGACATTCAGCGGACAAGAACATGTTGATGGGCATAGATAACAGTGCAGAAGCTAAGCCATCAATAAATAATAATTTTTTTTTTTAAAAATCATGACATCATCATAGCCATCTGAAAATCTAATCATTTCATCTGTCAACATTCAGGAAGCTCTCACCAAAGTTTGGTCAGGCCCGACTTCATAGATCTGCAGATATTCAGCAGACAAGAACATGTTGACGGGCATAGATAACAGTGCAAAAGCTACGCCATCAATAAATAATAAAAAAAAAAAATTAAAAATCATGACATCATCATAGCCATCTGAAAATCTAATCATTTCATCTGTCAACATTCAGGAAGCTCTCACCAAAGTTTGGTCAGGCCCGACTTGATAGATCTGCAGACATTCAGCGGACAAGAACATGTTGATGGGCATAGATAACAGTGCAAAAGCTACGCCATCAATAAATAATAAAAAAAAAAAAAAAAAAATCATGACATCATCATAGCCATCTGAAAATCTAATCATTTCATCTGTCAACATTCAGGAAGCTCTCACCAAAGTTTGGTCAGACCCGACTTCATAGATCTGCAGATATTCAGCGGACAAGAACATGTTGATGGGCATAGATAACAGTGCAAAAGCTACGCCACCAATAAATAATAAAAAAAATAATTAAAAATCATGACATCATCATAGCCATCTGAAAATCTAATCATT
This sequence comes from Hanleya hanleyi, assembly GCA_036873755.1. Classification (NCBI taxonomy): domain Eukaryota; kingdom Metazoa; phylum Mollusca; class Polyplacophora; order Lepidopleurida; family Hanleyidae; genus Hanleya; species Hanleya hanleyi. The sequence goes on along the minus strand of JAVTVY010017018.1, from coordinate 62,977 downwards.
TCATCTGTCAACATTCAGGAAGCTCTCACCAAAGTTTGGTCAGGCCCGACTTCATAGATCTGAAGATATTTAGCGGACAAGAAAATGTTGACGGACGGACGGACGGACGGACGCTAGGACGGACGGACGTACGTACATGGCAACGACAAGACCCACAGCCCTATGGGCTGAGGGGTAACAAAATGGTGGCGAATTTAAGATGAAATTTTGATATGTTTGAGCGGAAGGTCAAGCTATGTAGTGTGGCAGTTCATTCATGGGTGGCGAATATTAAAGAATATCATTTTTCTTAAAATGTGCACAACCAATTTACCACAAAACGATTAATTTCGTTTTTAGTGCTTTATGGCCTCCAGATATTCATAGCAAATTATTTGCGTCCATCTTATACGAACATATATGTGCACTCGCGGAGAAGGCGACATGTATGTCGAAGACAGACACTGGAAATCTCCATGACTTATGGCTGACTATCAATGGTCGGATCTGAATCATGTCTCTAAATTGTCTCACGAACAACTCAAAGTAATTCAATCCCCCGATGATTGCGCAACCAGGAGCAAGATTCCCAATATCCTAAAGAATCCAACTTTCGTGCAGTGTTTCTTGAACACGCTCCATTTCCTGATCAACAAGGGTGCATTTCCGGAGCACTTTTTTAATACTCGAGGAGAATAGTTCAATCTCATTGAAAATGTATTGTTATTTGTATATCCACGTCATTTCGTTATTGAGATTAGACGAAACTACATAAAAATTAGGAGCTAATGTGTGTCCTCAAGTATTTGTGAAAGGAAAGTTCCTACATGTAATTTAAGCACAGTCAATTTACCACGAAAGCAGTAAGGCCGTTTTTAGTGCTTTATGACCTTTAGATAGTCATTAGCAAATTATCCGCGTGCATTTTATAAGAATATATGTGTGACTTCCCGCAGAACGCGATATAGACGTTATTCAATGGCTCTTCATCCTGACGCTCTCATGAATATCTGTGCTCAGAGATTAAGTCGCATGGACACAAAGTTTATCTCGACGAAAAGTGGTTAACAGTTTTCAAGAATGCCGACAATACATCGTGATGTTCTTATCGATAAATCCATGCTGGTGTCCACTAATCCTCCAGGCTTGTGGTGTAATTGTTTCCAAGTCACGCTCCGACTGGGCATTACACGATGTTCGTACGAGCCCTTAATCCGGGTCCAACGGAATTGATAAGTAACATAAAAACTAGTGCACACCTCGTAGTACTCTTTCACGTTTGTAATATAATTGTTTCCCAGTCACGCTTCCACTGGGCATTACACGATGTTCGAACGAACCCTTAATCCGGATCCAGCGGAATTAGATTAAGTAGCCCAAAAGTTGGTGCTCATTGCGATCGTTGTTTGTAGCTGGTGGGTTATATCTATTACAAAACTTGATGATTTTAAATGGAAGCGCTTAGTGGCATAGTCTGTCACGTTGGTTCCATTTTTAACTATCTTTTACAATATTAGCACATGTAAAAATACAACATGGTTAAACCGATAACTTCACCATGACTCATTTTCCCAGAATGCATTATCGACCGATTTTCCAATTTTTTATCTATGCAATTTACTTTCAAAAATCCGGACGATAAATTAGTAAATAATTACCTATGCGGAGTAAAATGATTTGGGGGCAATTCCATCCTCAGAAAAGAAAAAAACAAATGAAGAAAAGAGATAACTTTTCTGGTACCCCCACAATGCTGTCATTCTGAATTTACCGATGATCGTCTGCTCGGGAGTTAAGTAAAAGCGTGACTGGGATACACACTGTGGAATGCCTTCATTTAGATAAGGAATAATGGTCAGTAATTGGGACTTTATGTAAAGAACATCATCTTGTCTTGCTGACATCATTGAACACTGTTGACCGCTTCTATCTGGTAGGACACCATCTTTGTTTTTTTATTATTTTATTTCATACACATTTGGAATTGGTGCTAAATGCCATATGACATAGTTTTTTCCGCTTATTGGCGCGGTAATTCTTTCAAGGATGACGGCTGAATATTGAATGTCGGATCTGACGCTTGCTATGCAAATAGGCTCAAAATCATCCTAATGTAATAAGCTATATTGTACTAAGTCACAAAGCTTCAGCTCTCAATTCGTTAAACAAGAATAGCTAAGAAGCAGCCTAGGTATCTATTAATGAGGCCACGCTGAGACAAAAACCCACAATCGTCTGAAATGAACATTTCATCTTAAACTTTGGATAACTTTGAAACGAGACAGACTTAGAAAAACGTTGTACGACTTTACGCTCAACAGCATATTAGAAGGCCACTCTGAAAAACGTTATAACAAAAATCACGGAGAAATTGATAAGAAAGAATACTTTCGGATGAAAAATTGGGAAGTTTGATATGTCTAACATTTAGAATTAGTAGTTATGGGCAAATTTGGCTACTGTCTGGTGACAATTATGAGACGCCATATTGGATTTTCTCATGATACATTCTATCAGGGATTATGTGAATATCTTCAAAATGAGCCCACTTGAATAGAATGTCAAGTGTTTTAGCTTGAGCCAGATTCAATCTTCAATTACTAAACTTTCGTAAAAAGTTGGGTAAAATATCCTGATTTGACCCCATGTGTTTGACCTAAAGTTCGAAGCGAGAATGTCACTCTGTAACATTATAATCCCCACAACATGTAGAGTTGATTAAACATGGATAATTGCTTTTAACACGCGATGCCATCAAAAGTATTTTTTCAGTCCTTGGATGTTCTACTTTCCTTTAATCTCCGGTGTATTTGATGTATTGACTGATAACACCGTTCTGTATTCTCAACACGATGTTATCCTTTATTCATAATATTGTTCTTATCATAATATCGCCCGCGAGAAGAACGACCATGGGGGAGATAGGACTTTGTTTATATTTATGGTCCTCTGGTGACGTGTATTGGTAATCTATCAAAAGATCACTCAAGGCCGTAGTTACGTATTCCCTTGAACTTTCAGCACGAAAGGGTTTCGAGTTCCTTATGATGTGTGCCAAGATAATGGATCTCCAATTGACAGAAAACACGAAAACTGATAGAAGTCTGAGATCGAAAACGAAAACGTGTTTGTTCCCAAGCGATTTCAAAACAATGACACTGTCAATTGTTGTAACGAGAAATGCCTTCGGACATAGATCTGTCACTTAACGGAAACGCAATATTCATAGCGAATGTTGCAGCTGTCACCTTTAATGGGTACATACTTCATGTAAGTTATCACGGGAAACGAGCCTAGTTTTGGACTTCGCGATAGCGAACACCATTTAGATAAATAACACTTTTCAGAAATATGGGGTGGGTGGTCGGGGTTATATTACAGAAAGGATTTGTATGTAGGCCTAGGCCTATGTCTTTACGAACTTTCAATTTTAAACAGCGGCGTTGCGGTCTTGTAATCTTTGGACGTACATCTTTCCGAACTTTTAATTCTAAACAGCGGCGTTGCGGTCTTCTGTTAGTCTGCATACTGTCAATTACTACACAGCGGCTTTGCGGCGTTGCTAGGTAGGCCTAGATATGACAACAGGTTATAACTCTTGATCGGATATGATGTGTGTGGATATTTAAATTCTCAATGTCAACCAAGCCAGGGCTTCACATCGGGTTAGCTGGGAAACTATCAGTTTCTGCACAGCGGCTTTGCGGCGTTGCTGTGTTTCACTATCTCCAACGGGATAAATGGGTCATGCTAATAACTGAACAGCCGATCTGCTCTTTCACAGGGTTGACCTCCTGCTCATAGGGACTACCATCCTCTCAACAGCGCATGCTCCCTTTCACAGGCTCATTTATCATCCCTGCCTCCAATGGCGGAAGTTGAATATTACTACGTTGCTATGACATCTAGGGGAAAACCCACGTACGCACGGTTCAGTTTTAATCCGGCCGAACAACTCCTTCAGTTTTGCACATGAGCAACTACTTTTCATATTCTCTGTGCAGATAAGCAGGAAAAATAATCTCCAGATAATTATTTTTAACGCCAGCTCAACACTACAGAGGTATTATGCAGACTTGAAAAGTAATCGAAATGTTCGGCAAACATCTACTTTACTATATATGATGTCATATCCGGCGATGTCCGCGCGACCCGGAATCCAGTCCAAAAATCTGACTGGTGGATGGTCAATCTCACGTTCGGCTATTTCCGTATTCAGCGGAATCTAGCCTCTCACATGGAACACACAACTCCCCATCTGTGGGGAGTGTATGGCGATCAAGTAGTGAGCCGGCTACGAAATAGTGCCTTTGCTAATCGAGCGATCCGATTGTGAAGTTTTATTGTGAATTGAAGTTAATTTTAACCAAACAAACATAATTCATTCAAATTATACAAAACAAAACTATATGTTTAGTTGAATAATACTAATATATCCCCAGAACTCAGAAACTGGGCTAATTTCCCCAATACAGAAATAGACGAATGCGAGATTGGTTTCGCCGAAAATTAATTGTGCGCATGATAAGATAAGATTCTTTATTGTACTGAGCATCCCAGTTGAGACAGAGTACAAAACACATAAAAATTAGAACAAATAAGAAAGTAAACAAACAGGTGCGACGTTTCCGTTTCCGCTCCCAGAAATCCACTCGGCCAGAGGTAAGTTTTCGTATTATTACACCCCCAGCGAGGTGGTTGAGGGACTACTTGGGGGACCTGCGCAGTGACTTCTCAAGAAAGACAAAAATGACGTCATTTTTACCAGACCGGATTACTCAAATTCTAGAAACCCCAGTCAGTTAATACATTTTATTTCCTGATTGCAAGCTCCCATATAAGACATGAGAATCACACATTAACGGTAAATGATTGCAATTGATTTGACAAATAATTAAACACTTATGAATCACAGGTTGCAGGAATTTGACGTAAAAGCCGCCGTCACCAAAAACATTGTTCACACAACGTTCACGCCACATTTATTTCGTAGACCATGCTGTTTTTTTGTTTCGCTTCCTATAATCTCCAGGAACATGCCAATAACAGACTAGATGTGTTTTAAGCGGGAATTTTATTTCCCACAATTTATAAACCGGGAAATTTCGGGAAATTTAAAATTATCAAGGAAGAAAACTTGCATTTAACTGAAAAGTATACTATATATATTGTAGAAAAGATATGCATTTGACAGCAACTACACAATGGTCAAAATAAGAGCTTGAAGTGTATATATTATAATTAGATCATGTTAGGAATATTTTTTGCAGAAAATGTGTAATTAATAAAGCCCTTTTATGGAGACAATTCAAAATGCGCACTCGTGATCCTGTCACGTTTTTTTGTGATTCCGTTACAGACTATATGTGACCCCTGTGATAACCCATTCACTTCGTTCTCACGAGGAAAAAAATGCTATCATCTTTGGGTACTGTATGTTAGTAAGAAATGTCATATTCGGATAATCAGATCGAAACAGAGCAGCAAAAGAATTAGACAAGCAAGTTAACACGAGTCAAAACGTGTTACGGTGAACTTCCACTGTGATTCCGTCACGGAAATTTACAAAGATTATAACGAAAAATGTGCGATATTTCGTAACATATTACATTTTATTTCAAACTTGACAGCAGTAATTAACTGTGCAATAAGACGTAGAAACTTGCTTATAGAGAATACAATTTCAGTAACGAGCCATGATTGACTTAGTTAATGATTGCATTTGATTTCACAACGAATGAATACATGAATCCATATATTAAAAAAACGAGAGGACATTGGATGACATGCACCGCCAATAGTGGTCCTAATGAGCGTAAACAAACATAAAAATACACTTCAGTTACAGGTTAAAACTCGCTGCAGCTCTGCTCTGAAATGCAGTGTGACCCATTGATACAGTTATATGATCTTGGTAGGGGTATTTTCTTTATGTATTTATATCACCGTATATCATGTTTATGTTTCTTGTATGATGTTTCTTTTAATGTCCTATTGTTTTTAGTGTCTTAATTCTTCTGTCTTAATGTCTGACGGTTTAATGTACTCATGTTCTATTTGTTTTTATTTATGTCTTAATGTGTATGCATTTTAGTCCTATGGACAAAACTGAGCAATAAATCTATCATAACCGTGTAATTTCACCTAAACGTATGGTATGCAGAGATCCTTTCCGCATTTTTGATCGACTATCTTTGTGGCGCGATCCGTGTTCTGGGGTGACTGTTGCATACATCACGTGACCACGCTGTACTGTAGAGGCGCGAAGCAGAACATTATGGTAGAGCTTGGTAGCGGATAGGAATGTTGTTCTTGCTGTCTAGCTTCTCTTTACATTTATCAAAACCATGTTCAGGTATGTTGTTCTCTAAGAACGGTCAGAATTTATTGCTAAGATGTTCAAATATATTTGTATGCTGGCATACGGTAAAACTAAGCTTTCCTTAGAACGTAGTCATGAACCTTGCTAAGTGTTGTTTACTCCACAATTCCTCATGCTTTCTACACAGATAAAAAAAATGGGAAGTTCGTCATGCACGGGCTTGGGATCGAATCTCGTACAGATCAAATCTCGTACACCTCGCACGTGCGCGCGTTCAGAGCACGTGGTGACTTTCTATGTGGATTGCTTATGTGCGGGGGTGAAGTTTAATTTGTCTGTCAAAATTTCTACTTCTTGGTATGATTAGAAGTATTTTTTTTTAATTGTTTCCCGGGTCATACTTACTTCTGGTTTCCATCACACGGGAAGTCCATTTTATCGCCAACCAGTATAGGCAACATGATTGATGACCATCATATTCATTCCACGAAAGCCAGACGACAATCCCATTTCGACAGCTGTATTTATGTCATGCGACACGGGGCGCAGTCATTGCTTTTCTTCGACCGCCCCTCCCTATCTCCGAACGAATGTTCACAGTGAAATGGTGACAAACTCACATTTCCAGTAAATCAGTGTCATCTTCCGGTTGAATCATGAAATAACATACAAATATACCAATCTATATATTTCTGAAGCGAGTATTTCTTCAGGATTATTAGCGGACACGCTATCAGCTATTGACGGCCGAAGAGTTATACTTCCGATGACTGCCGAAGGTTTTCCGGAGGTAAAATAATCTCGTTTTTCGTCCAAATAACGACAGTCGCTGTTCAGCCTTTTAATGTGAACAGGTCAAATTGATAAATTGTCCAATTAGTATATTATTTCTTCTAAAACTACACAAACAAATTTTTTAAGTGCATGAGCGATGATATTTATAACAATTCAGCATACATTTGCGACTTTCGTCTGCTGTACGAGAATCGCTCTCTCTCGCGGATTAGAGGTACCTAAAAAGTGGAGTTAATAACTGCTCCCGAACGTGCAGGGAAAGGTCACGTAACCCGCGAAACTCCTCCCAGGGAAGGGTCTTGATCCCAGCACTAACCAGGTCAGTTTTTGTGTCTCTCAAGAAATTACTTTTATATAAAATTGAAATAAACCGTGAAAAGTGTACGAGATCTGAGTGTACGAGGATCTTCAAACGGGGACCTTGTCGCGTAGCTTTTCCAGGTTTAACAAGGTTCCCTACATGTACTCATTGTGTTTTCCTTACATGACGAATAGGGAAACAAAATTAATCCATATTCAGCAAAACAAAACACAAAAACACTAGCCCTCACAATAGCCGACAAAGTTGAGCACTACATTGAGCCAGCTATAGCTTTGCCCCTGGATTTCTCGCTACAGGCTCACCGTTCCTCAGAGCTTGGCTTAGTGTGGATCACTGGTCCAGCCTGTTAACTTCGAAACTTCGAAATAACTTCTTTGTTCATTGTCTGTGATTTATGTTTTGCCATACTTTGTTTTTTTCAAAAGTTGAGCAATAAACTTGAATTGAATTGATTGAATTGAATTGATACGCTTCAGCCTTCCTATTGGCTTCAAGTATTTGCTAGTGTGGCTAATTTTGTAATTACCAGTGGATCAGTAGTCCACACCAGTAATGCGGAATTAGCTACGGTACTGCAGGCTATACCCAGTGACTCCTCAACTTCCCCTCTCTCAAAGGCGGTTTCATCCATACCAGTGAGTATATAATATAAAAAAAAATGTAACGAGTATTTGTAACATTGTATCTTTATTACTGAATCATCGATCCAAAATCTGTATTACTGGGATAGAACACTGCATGCAGACCACAGAGGTCAGTGAGTGTCCCAGATTTGTCTCGCCACTGGGTACGTCTTCCATGTAAGAGATCATGAAACGGATAATGGCCCCCCCCCCCCAACAATATAAAAGGAAACGATTATAAGGGTAGTGAATGGGTCTTTCTTTTCCCTGTGAGACACTTTGACAAGGTATATTCTGGCGGACGACAGATTGCAGCGATACTTTGAAACTGTTCATCATGAATGTATGATGGGGCCACCCCCCCCCCCCCAACAATACAAAATGATATATTCTGCCAGACGACAGATTGATGCAGCAGTTTGGAACTATTTTTCCTGAGCGACAGTTTGCAGCGACGCCTTGACAAGGCATATTTTACTGGATGACAGATTGCTGCGACAGTTTGAAATAGTTTTCCTGCACAACGGATTGCTGCGACAGTTTGAACCTCTTTTTCTTTGGCGACAGTTTCCAGCGACACTTTGACAAGGTATATTCTGCTGGACGACAGGAAACGATTATAAGGGTAGTGAATGGGTCTTTCTTTTCCCTGTGAGACACTTTGACAAGGTATATTCTGGCGGACGACAGATTGCAGCGATACTTTGAAACTGTTCATCATGAATGTATGATGGGGCCACCCCCCCCCCCCCAACAATACAAAATGATATATTCTGCCAGACGACAGATTGATGCAGCAGTTTGGAACTATTTTTCCTGAGCGACAGTTTGCAGCGACGCCTTGACAAGGCATATTTTACTGGATGACAGATTGCTGCGACAGTTTGAAATAGTTTTCCTGCACAACGGATTGCTGCGACAGTTTGAACCTCTTTTTCTTTGGCGACAGTTTCCAGCGACACTTTGACAAGGTATATTCTGCTGGACGACACATTGCTGCGACACACTTTTACCCATCCTACATATTCCAACACTGAGTCGATATTATGCTACTCTTTCTTGTAATCATATGAGTTGAGTGGTCGAGTAAGTAACGCCGGAATCGCCCCTACAGCAATTTAACACTGAAAAGTACAGATTTCAGGAACATTTCGCGGAACCTACAATGTACCTCTGAACTCTCAATGTACCAACTGACAAATTATCAAATCAATAACCTACACATCAGATTTATTGCTGCATAATCCAACGAGGAGTTCATTCAGTGACAAACATATTCTCAACTTCTAAGTGATATGGTCATCTATTTAATAATCCAATCACAGCATTTCAGCTATAGAAGTCAGATAATTTCTCCACCAAAGCATAACTAGGCTAATGTCAAAGCTGGGTGTTCGGCATGAGTGTGCATGAACTTGAGTTTCGAAGCACTGTTACGAAGGAATATATCTGAAGTGCAGTGTCAAAGCGGTGTTAGGGAAAAATGTATGTGCAATCGAGTGTCAAAGCATGTCAGGGAGGAATATATGTTTAGTCGAATGTCAAACTGGTGTTCGGGAGGAATGTACGTGAAGTCGAGTGTCAACCAGTGTTAGGGAGGAATGTACGTGAAGTATAGTGTCAAAGCGGTGTACATGGAGTCGAGTGTCAAAGTGGGAGGAATGTATGTTTAGTCGAATGTCAAAGCGGTGTTAGGGAGGAATGTATGTGAAGTCGAGTGTCAAAGCGGTGTTAGGGAGGAATGTATGTGAAGTTGAGTGTCAAAGCGGGATTAGGGAGAAATGTATGTGAAGTCGAGTGTCAAAGCGGGATTAGGACTTAGGGTTAGGTATGCTTCATAACTATCAGGTTTAGGGTCATTTCAGCTATAGAAGTCAGATAATTTCTCCACCAAAGCGTAACTAGGCTAATGTCGAAGCTGTACGTGAAGTCAAGTGTCGACCAGTGTTAGGGAGGAATGTATGTTTCCTCGAATGTGAAAGCGGTGTTAGGGAGGAATGTATGTGAAGTCGAGTGTCAAAGCGGTGTTAGGGAGGAATGTATGTGAAGTCGAGTGTCAAAGCGGGATTAGGACTTAGGGTTAGGTATGCTTCATAACTATCAGGTTTAGGGTCATTTCAGCTATAGAAGTCAGATAATTTCTCCACCAAAGCGTAACTAGGCTAATGTCGAAGCTGTACGTGAAGTCAAGTGTTAGGGAGGAATGTATGTTTCTTCGAATGTCAAAGCGGTGTTAGGGAGGAATGTACATGGAGTTGAGTGTCAAAGCGGTGTTAGGGAGGAATGTACGTGAGTCGAGTGTCAACCAGTGTTAGGGAGGAATGTATGTGAAGTCGAGTGTCAAGGCGGTGTTCGGGAGGAATGTATGTGAAGTCGAGTGTCAAAGTGGTGTTAGGGAGGACTGTATGTGAAGTCGAATGTCAAAGTGGTGTTAGGCAGGAATCTATGTGAAGTCGACTGTCAAAGCGGTGTTAGGGAGGAATGTATGTGAAGTCGAGTGTCAAAGCGGTGTTAGGGAGGAATGTATTTGAGGTCGAATGTCAAAGCGGTATTAGGACTTAGGGTCAGGTATGCTTCATAACTGTCAGGTTAGGGAGGAATGTGCATGGAGTCGAGTGTCAAAGAGGTGTTAGGGAGGAATGTATGTGAAGTTGAGTGTCAAGGCGGTTTTAGGGAGGAATGTATGTGAAGCCGACTGTCAAAGCGGTGTTAGGGAGGAATGTATGTGAAGTCGATTGTCAAAGCAGTGTTCGGGAGGAATGTACGTGAAGCCGAGTGTCAAAGCGGTGTTAGGGAGGAATGTATGTCATGTCGAGTGTCAAAGCGGGATTAGGACTTAGGGTTAGGTATGCTTCATAACTATCAGGTTTAGGGTCATTTCAGCTATAGAAGTCAGATAATTTCTCCACCTAAGCGTAACTAGGCTAATGTCAAATCTGTACGTGAAGTCGAGTGTCAACCAGTGTTAGGGAGGAATGTACGTGAAGTAGAGTGTCAAAGCGGTATACATGGAGTCGAGTGTCAAAGCGGTGTTAGGGAGGAATGTACGTGAAGTCGAGTGTCAACCAGTGTTAGGGAGGAATGTATCTGAAGTCGAGTGTCAAAGCGGTGTTAGGGAGGAATGTATGTGAAGTCGAGTGGCAACCAGTGTTAGGGAGGAATGTACGTGAAGTATAGTGTCAAAGCGGTGTACATGGAGTCGAGTGTCAGAGTGGGAGGAATGTATGTTTGAGTGTCAAAGCAGTATTAGGACTTAGGGTTAGGTATGCTTCATAACTATCAGGTTAGGGAGGAATGTGCATGGAGTCGAGTGTCAAAGAGGTGTTAGGGAGGAATGTATGTGAAGTTGAGTGTCAAAGCGGTTTTAGGGAGGAATGTATGTGAAGTCGACTGTCAAAGCGGTGTTAGGGAGGAATGTATGTGAAGTCGACTGTCAAAGCAGTGTTCGGGAGGAATGTATGTGAAGCCGAGTGTCAAAGCGGTGTTAGGGAGGAATGAATGTCAGGTCGAGTGTCAAAGCGGGATTAGGACTTAGGGTTAGGTATGCTTCATAACTATCGGGTTTAGGGTCATTTCAGCTATAGAAGTCAGATAATTTCTCCACCAAAGCGTAACTAGGATAATGTCGAAGCTGTACGTGAAGTCAAGTGTCGACCAGTGTTAGGGAGGAATGTATGTTTCCTCGAATGTGAAAGCGGTGTTAGGGAGGAATGTATGTGAAGTCGAGTGTCAAAGCGGTGTTAGGGAGGAATGTATGTGAAGTCGAGTGTCAAAGCGGGATTAGGACTTAGGGTTAGGTATGCTTCATAACTATCAGGTTTAGGGTCATTTCAGCTATAGAAGTCAGATAATTTCTCCACCAAAGCGTAACTAGGCTAATGTCGAAGCTGTACGTGAAGCCAAGTGTTAGGGAGGAATGTATGTTTCCTCGAATGTCAAAGCGGTGTTAGGGAGGAATGTACATGGAGTTGAGTGTCAAAGCGGTGTTAGGGAGGAATGTACGTGGAGTCGAGTGTCAACCAGTGTTAGGGAGGAATGTACGTGAAGTAGAGTGTCAATGCGGTATACATGGAGTCGAGTGTCAAAGCGGTGTTAGGGAGGAATGTACGTGAAGTCGAGTGTCAACCAGTGTTAGGGAGGAATGTATCTGAAGTCGAGTGTCAAAGCGGTGTTAGGGAGGAATGTATGTGAAGTCGAGTGTCAACCAGTGTTAGGGAGGAATGTACGTGAAGTATAGTGTCAAAGCGGTGTACATGGAGTCGAATGTCAAAGTGGGAGGAATGTATGTTTGAGTGTCAAAGCAATATTATGACTTAGGGTTAGGTATGCTTCATAACTATCAGGTTAGGGAGGAATGTGCATGGAGTCGAGTGTCAAAGAGGTGTTAGGGAGGAATGTATGTGAAGTTGAGTGTCAAAGCGGTTTTAGGGAGGAATGTATGTGAAGTCGACTGTCAAAGCGGTGTTAGGGAGGAATGTATGTGAAGTCGACTGTCAAAGCAGTGTTCTGGAGGAATGTATGTGAAGCCGAGTGTCAAAGCGGTGTTAGGGAGGAATGAATGTCAGGTCGAGTGTCAAAGCGGGATTAGGACTTAGGGTTAGGTATGCTTCATAACTATCAGGTTTAGGGTCATTTCAGCTATAGAAGTCAGATAATTTCTCCACCAAAGCGTAACTAGGATAATGTCGAAGCTGTACGTGAAGTCAAGTGTCGACCAGTGTTAGGGAGGAATGTATGTTTCCTCGAATGTGAAAGCGGTGTTAGGGAGGAATGTATGTGAAGTCGAGTTTCAAAGCGGTGTTAGGGAGGAATGTATGTGAAGCCGAGTGTCAAAGCGGTGTTAGGGAGGAATGTATGTCAGGTCGACTGTCAAAGCGGGATTAGGACTTAGGGTTAGGTATGCTTCATAACTATCAGGTTTAGGGTCATTTCAGCTATAGAAGTCAGATAATTTCTCCACCAAAGCGTAACTAGGCTAATGTCAAAGCTGTACGTGAAGTCGAGTGTCAACCAGTGTTAGGGAGGAATGTATGTTTACTCGAATGTCAAAGCGGTGTTAGGGAGGAATGTACATGGAGTTGAGTGTCAAAGCGGTGTTAGGGAGGAATGTACGTGGAGTCGAGTGTCAACCAGTGTTAGGGAGGAATGTACGTGAAGTAGAGTGTCAAAGCGATATACATGGAGTCGAGTGTCAAAGAGGTGTTAGGGAGGAATGTACGTGAAGTCGAGTGTCAACCAGTGTTAGGGAGGAATGTACGTGAAGTCGAGTGTCAAAGCGGTGTTAGGGAGGACTGTATGTGAAGTCGAATGTCAAAGCGGTGTTAGGGAGGAATGTATGTGAAGTCGAGTGTCAAAGCGGTGTTAGGAAGGAATGTATGTGAAGTCGAGTGTCAAAGTGGGATTAGGACTTAGGGTTAGGTATGCTTCATAACTATCAGGTTTAGGGTCATTTCAGGTATATAGAAGTCAGATAATTTCTCCACCAAAGCGTAACTAGGCTAATGTCAAAGCTGTACGTGAAGTCGAGTGTCAACCAGTGTTAGGGAGGAATGTATGTTTACTCGAATGTCAAAGCGGTGTTAGGGAGGAATGTACATGGAGTTGAGTGTCAAAGCGGTGTTAGGGAGGAATGTACGTGGAGTCGAGTGTCAACCAGTGTTAGGGAGGAATGTACGTGAAGTAGAGTGTCAAAGCGATATACATGGAGTCGAGTGTCAAAGAGGTGTTAGGGAGGAATGTACGTGAAGTCTAGTGTCAACCAGTGTTAGGGAGGAATGTACGTGAAGTCGAGTGTCAAAGCGGTGGTAGGGAGGAATGTATGTGAAGTCGAATGTCAAAGCGGTGTTAGGGAGGAATGTATGTGAAGTCGAGTGTCAAAGCGGTGTTAGGGAGGAATGTATGTGAAGTCGAGTGTCAAAGCGGGATTAGGACTTAGGGTTAGGTATGCTTCATAACTATCAGGTTTAGGGTCATTTCAGGTATAGAAGTAAGATAATTTCTCCACCAAAGCGTAACTAGGCTAATGTCGAAGCTGTACGTGAAGTCAAGTGTCGACCAGTGGTAGGGAGGAATGTACATGGAGTTGAGTGTCAAAGCGGTGTTAGGGAGGACTGTATGTGAAGCCGAATGTCAAAGCGGTGTTAGGGAGGAATGTACCTCAAGTCGAGTGTCAAAGTGGTGTTAGGGAGGAATGTATTTGAGGTCGAATGTCAAAGCGGGATTAGGACTTAGGCTTAGGTATGCTTCATAACTACCAGGTTGGGGAGGAATGTACAGAGTCAAGTGTCAAAGAGGTGTTAGGGAGGAATGTATGTGAAGTTGAGTGTCAAAGCGGTTTTAGGGAGGAATGTATGTGAAGTTGAGTGTCAAAGCGGTTTTAGGGAGGAATGTATGTCAAATCGAGTGTCAAAGCGGTGTTAGGGAGGAATATAAGTGAAGTTGATTGTCAAAGTTGTGTTCGGGAGGAATGTATGTGAAGTCCAGTGTCAAAGCGGTGTTAGGTTGGAATGTACGTGAAGCCGAGTGTCAAAGCGGTGTTAGGGAGGAATGTATGTCAGGTCGAGTGTCAAAGTAGGATTAGGACTTAGGGCTAGGTATGCTTCATAACTATCAGGTTTAGGGTCATTTCAGCTATAGAAGTCAGATAATTTCTCCACCAAAGCATAACTAGGCTAATGTCGAAGCTGTACGTGGAGTCGAGTGTCAACCAGTGTTGGGGAGGAATGTATGTTTACTCGAATGTCAAAGCGGTGTTAGGGAAGAATGTACATGGAGTTGAGTGTCAAAGCGGTGTTAGGGAGGAATGTACGTGGAGTCGAGTGTCAACCAGTGTTACGGAGGAATGTACGTGGAGTCGAGTCAAAGCGGTACACATGGAGTCGAGTGTCAAAGCGGTGTTAGGGAGGAATGTACGTGAAGTCGGGTGTCAACCAGTGTTAGGGAGGAATGTACGTGAAGTCGGGCGTCAAAGCGGCGTTAGGGAGGACTGCATGTGAAGTCGAATGTCAAAGCGGTGTTAGGGTGGAATGTATGTGAAGTCGACTGTCAAAGCGGTGTTAGGGAGGAATGTATGTGAAGTCGAATATCAAAGCGGTGTTAGGGAGGAATGTATGTGAAGTCGACTGTCAAAGCGGTGTTAGGGTGGGAATGTACGTGAAGTCGAGTGTCAAAGCGGTGTTAGGGAGGAATGTGTCTGAGGTCGAGTGTCAAAGCGGGATTAGGACTTAGGGTTAGGTATGCTTCATAACTATCAGGTTAGGGAGGAATGTACATGGAGTCGAGTGTCAAAGGGGTGTTAGGGAGGAATGTATGTGAAGTTGTGTCAAAGCGGTTTTAGGGAGGAATGTATGTGAAGTCGACTGTCAAAGCGGTGTTAGGGAGGAATGTATGTCAGGTCGAGTGTCAAAGCGGGATTAGGTCTTAGGGTTAGATATGCTTCATAACTATCAGGTTTAGGGTCATTTCAGCTATAGTAGTCAGATAATTTCTCTACCAAAGCGTAACTAGGGTAATGTCGAAGCTGGGTGTTCGGCATGAGTGTGCTTGAAGTTGAGTTTCAAAGCACTGTTAGGAAGGAATATATCTGAAGTGCGGTGTCAAAGCGGTGTTAGGGAGGAATGTACATGGGGTCGAGTGTCAACGCGGTGTTACGGAGGATTGTAGTGAAGTCGCGTGTCAACCAGTGTTAGGGAGGAATGTATGTGAAGTTGAGTGTCAAAGCAGTGTTAGGGAGGAATGTATGTGAAGTCGAGTGTCAAAGCGGTGTTAGGGAGTAATGTATGTGAAGTCGAATGTCAAAGCGGTGTTAGGGAGGAATGTATGTGAAGTCGACTGTCAAAGCGGTGTTAGAGAGGAATGTACATGAAGTCGAGTGTCAAAGCGGTGTTAGGGAGGAATGGTTTCAAACTGTCGCATGAATCTGCCGTCCAAGAAAAACAGTTTCAAACTGTCGCAGCAATCTGTCGTTGTCAAAGTGTCGCTGCAATCTGTCGCTCCGGAAAAATGTTTTCAATGTGTCACTGCAAACTGTCGCACAGGAAAAACAGTTTCAAACTGTCGCAGCAATCTATCGTCCGACATTTCTCCATTTCCCTATCAACAGTTTTCATTTATAAGAAGTGTTACAAGAAAATCGGTCAGGTTTGAGGGGTGTAGAAAGGTGGCAGTGTTCGCATGTCCAATCCATCTCCAAACAGAAGATACCCAGTCAAAGTGTCGCTGCAAACTGTTGAACATAACAAAGAAGACTGCATGATTCCGTATGCAGAGAACCGCAAAGCCGCTATCAATGAAAGGATTATGCAGAAGACCGCAAAGCCGCTGCCACTGACAACGTAGTCTGGAAGACCGCAAAGCCGCTGTCACTGACAAGGTAGTGTAGAAGACCGCAAAGCCGCTGTCACTGATAAGGTAGTGTAGAAGACCGCAAAGCCGCTGTCAATGACGAGGTAGTGTAGAAGAGCGCAAAGCTGCTGTCTCTGACAATGTAGTGTTGAACATAAGAAAGAAGACGGCATGATTCCGTATGCGGAGAACCGCTAAGCCGCTATCAATGACAGGATTATGCAGAAGACCGCAAAGCCGCTGTCACTGACAAGGTAGTGTAGAAGACCGCAAAGCCGCTGTCAATGACAATGTAGTGTTGAACATAAGAAAGATGACTGGATGATTCCGTATCCAGAGAACCGCTAAGCCGCTATCAGTTAAAGGATTATGCAGAAGACCGCAAAGCCGCTGTTACTCACAACGTAGTCTACAAGACCGCAAAGCCGCTGTCACTGACAAGGTAGTGTAGAAGACCTCTAAGCAGCTGAAAGATGACTGGATGATTCCATATGCAGAGAACCGCTAAGCCGCTATCAATGAAAGGATAATGCAGAAGACCGCAAAGCCGCTGTCACTGACAACGTAGTGTAGAAGAGCGCAAAGCCGCTGTCACTGACAAGGTAGTGTAGAAGACCGCAAAGCCGCTGTCAATGACAAGGTAGTGTAGAAGAGCGCAAAGCCGCTGTCAATGACAATGTAGTGTTGAACATAAGAAAGATGACTGGATGATTCCGTATCCAGAGAACCGCTAAGCCGCTATCAGTTAAAGGATTATGCAGAAGACCGCAAAGCCGCTGTTACTCACAACGTAGTCTACAAGACCGCAAAGCCGCTGTCACTGACAAGGTAGTGTAGAAGACCTCTAAGCAGCTGAAAGATGACTGGATGATTCCATATGCAGAGAACCGCTAAGCCGCTATCAATGAAAGGATAATGCAGAAGCCCGCAAAGCCGCTGTCACTGACAACGTAGTGTAGAAGAGCGCAAAGCCGCTGTCACTGACAAGGTAGTGTACAAGACCGCAAAGCCGCTGGCAATGACAAGGTGGTGTAGAAGACCGCAAAGTCGCTGTCACTGACAAGGTAGTGTAGAAGACCGCAAAGCCGCTGTCAATGACAAGGTAGTGTAGAAGAGCGCAAAGCTGCTGTCTCTGACAATGTAGTGTTGAACATAAGAAAGAAGACTGCATGATTCCGTATGCGGAGAACCGCTAAGCCGCTATCAATGACAGGATTATGCAGAAGACCACAAAGCCGCTGTCACTGACAACGTAGTCTCGAATACCGCAAAGCCGCTGTCACTGACAAGGTAGTATATAAGACCGAAAAGCCGCTGTCACTGACAAGGTAGTGTAGAACAATGCAAAGCCGCTGTCATGTGCTTAGTGTATAGGGGATGTAGAACAATCAAATAAATTCCCAATGAAGTATTCCTTTAACGATGTGGTGTTGAACTATGCTTCTTCTCTCGTGCTCCCTTACATGAAGTATCGACCAGTTTCGGGGCTAATTCACTAAACAAGGTCTGTGTGTAAGAGAATGATGTCGAATTCTCGTTATTATCTTTTGATACATCAAATTGTTGCATTCGCGAAAATGACTGCCAAGTTAAAGTCAATGCGAAAGGTATCTTAAGTATCAAAATCAAACTCAAAAATCCCTCCAGGAAAACAAAGGCCCTAGCTTTTGGCCACGAGGTCAACTAGATCGTTTTTTATGGCCAGTATCTGCTATATATGACGTAATTCCATACGTAAACTGATTGACAAAGTAACGTAAATTTTGTATAGAACCAGTAAATTCTAGCAGAAATGGGCTCCGACTTGAGAGAATGATGTCAAATGCAATATGTTTCTGTGCATTGTCTGCATGCTGATACACATAAGTATTCAATTTACGGAAGTGATTAATGCTATTCTAAATGGATTCTGAGTGCGGGAGAGGACGGGAACATCAATACCAGCGAATCAAGGCCCCGGTTTGCGAGAATGAGGATAGAGAGGCTGTGTTCCGAAAGAGAATCATTCAAAATAGCTATTTGCCAAATGTCATGCTTGTAACCGAAAGTGCTCAATATAACTGCACGACTGCGAGGTATTGTTCGCGCACAGGGGTGTCTAACTCATTAAATGCTATAGTCATTTCTGTCCCTACGAAGTGGGCTACCATTTGAAATTGTCCGGTAATGAGTGAGTCCATCTGAATCCTTTCGTCGGCAAAATAAGCATTCAAGATTCAAGATTTTATTGTACAAACACCAGTCAAAGGCAGATACAAAATTTTAAGAGGAATACAACAAGAGAATAAATGGAACAGTGACATGAATATTAATATTTATATATATGTTATATCTGAGAGATATGCTATATCTGAGTGTTACTGTTGATATTAGAACCTTGATTTTTGGCATGAAGGTGCATTAGGGGACTTGCCAGCATGTTTCGAGCTGACCTACTTTTGATGAAAATTTCTGGTGATTTTTGATTAAAATCACTGATGATTCTAACTTGGGCCGTGCCCATCTAAATATTGGCAGGATTTCAACTGGGGGTCCAAGAGTTCAGTGCGTGTCGGAGTCCTAATGCCTACCCTATACTTCGTAGGTCCTTTGACATTATTCACACTATTCTCATGTATAATAAATCCGATCCGGAAATTAACGAAGCAATAATTCATTCCACCGAATATAGTTGCAAATGAATTCAAACGCGCTTGAAGACAGTGTTGTCATGTAAGATGGAGGTTGAAAAGAAAAGTGTGGCAGAGGTCACACTCTCTTAGCGCATGCGCATTTCAAAAAGTCACAAGAAGAAGAACAACAAGAACAACAACAACGCGAGCCTCCCGTAGACCTGCGTGCCGCAGGTAAAAAGGCATAAGAATTCGTGAGTGTCACATTTGTAGTACGATACATAACTGTGACATGAACAGGCGATATTGGTCATTAACAATGCAACATATAAAATCTTTGTCAGAAGCTGATCGTTACCCTAACCAGGCGTTATATAATATACAGATATTGCATGCTGTGAGGTGTGATATCACGATTTGTCAGCTCGAGAAGGTTATGTTCAACGAGTGCGGAGCACGAGTTGATCACTTTCGAGAGCTGACAAATCGTGATATTACACCTCACAGCATGCAATAACTGTTTTATTATACCGATAAAACCATAAACAATACAAATAGTCGTACAGTGTCTTTTTTGTCCATCATTTCGGCCAAATCTTCATCGGTTGGTAACGTATATAAAACGCATTCCATCTCACAGGGGCTTGTAGTTGGTCGGTTATTAATTATGATATTAATATTATATATACTCTCCTCGTACTCTAGAGTAGGAGGAGAGTATATAAATATTAATATCATAATTAATAACCGACCAACTACAAGCCCCTGTGTTCCAGCTGTACATGCCATCGTGAACAGACGACAATGCTACGAAAGAGTCTGTTTACGGGCGATAACTGCGCGAGACCGTGTGACATTGCCTCTGCCATGTGACGTCAGCGCGTGATCGTGTGATATCGGCGCGAGGTCGTGGGACATCACATTGACGAGCTGTTCTTTCATAAGACATCGAGAATTGAGGAATATCACGTGATGGTGTCTCAACCAATTAAAATATACGAATACATAGTGAGGTATAATAATCACTGATTGGGCATGAACTAACATTAACGAAAAGTTATGGCGATCGTAAACGGCTGGAACACCCGTTTAATATCCACATTATGCTGATAACTGATGTAGCATTATTAAACAATCAAATGAATTGTATTTTTATGTAATTGGTCCTGTCAATAGAGTCTCAATACAATGGTCTTTTATTCATTACAGTATATACGAAGAACATGTCATCTGTTATCACAAGGAGCAAGGTGAGCTATTACAATATTGTATTTAATTGATCAGTTTCAAAATAATCCACTTTTAAGCAGATGTTCATCGTATCAGTAGTTTTCCCCAAAATTGGACAATTGAAAAATTATCATACGCTATTAGGTATTGGTTCAGTGCGCCTGTCTCACTGTCAGAGTAGGCTCCCCTTGTCTGTGAAATAGTATGCCCAGGATAGGAGCAAACTATATGCTCACCATTGGGCGAGTGAAAGAGCAAATTATCGAGAAATTCCGCGCTTGCTAAGCGTGCTAATTTTGGCAACAATAGATTCACATTTTGTACACATGATATGACGAGGAAAACGCCATATAAGGAATTAAAGAAAAACAGTACACGTGGTAGCTATATGAGTAAAAACTGGATATTATTATTGTCATAACCGGTTTCGCTACATGGTTCTGATGGGCATTTCTTCTGTACTTTGAGCTTTGTCAAAGAGCATTCCGGCATTCCGGTTTAATACAATGACATACTATATATATATGCGATATTGTTTACATTAGCAACAATATCCTGAACAAAATTCAAGTAACAAGTTCAGTCCAGTTAATCGACTCATTCGAAACTTCTCGATGATCTTCGGTGATAGTGATCGGGTCCCTTCGTAGATTTCCGCTCGGCAGTACCGAATGATATTATCTGTTCGATGAAGGAAGATAGCGGGAGATAAACTCATTTTCGCGAATGTCCATTTTCGCGTTGTAGCGAAGTAGATGAAGTAATCTTGTAGAAAGGGAACATTTTGAACTTATATTCATATTTCTCAATGAGGCAGTCAGTATCTGTTGTTTATGCACACATTCCTTGAATCACAACACATGTTTTCCTTTACTGTGAAGACACTACACTCGTATTCTTGAATGAAAATGATGAGCCTTCAATCAGGTATTCGCATGTACCGCATCAAGAATCTGTGCATTTTGTGACTTTATGAGTGATAGAATACAATATATATGTACAGTGCAATTTACAAATTTCGCTGCATGGTTACAGAAAATGGTCATCATAACAAATCAAAACGTTTACTCGCTGTATTTCCACCGTCAATTAGAGCGGGAGAACTATTACAGCTGATGAATCTCTGCCCAAGGCTATTGATGGTCGATAGGTATGCGCCTGGTAACAGTGATTTTTGTTCATAACGATCTTGAAGCTGGAAACCCATACAACTCTGAATACTTACTCGTGATTGTGACCATATACATGAGCAATATTCAGATGAGCCACAAACGATTATCCTATTCTCCTAATCGGCATTACTTACAGTCATTTTGTCCGACATTTTCATTATACAAAAAGCGAAACAAGTTAGCTAGAGTAGCTCCAGAGTCTAACGGGAATCCCTGTTGCAACCAAAATATTTAGAGCACAGTTTCCCAAACCGAAACATGCCAATCTAACCTCGGCTAGGTAGGATCAAGCAACGGTAACTGGGGACTAAAATATCTTCGTTTCAATTTTTTTTTCACGCAGGTTCGCATCGATTCTCCAGAAACGAGGAAGAGAGAGTTGAATACAAAGTGTGGAGACCCGTTCATTACAGCCATCGCAAACATACCCAAGGCAAGTGAACGCCGGGTAGAGAGCCGAATACTGATCGACTCAGCTCACAAACTTGCCTATTGCAACGTACCCAAAGTAGGATCCTCGTTCTGGTATAGCCTGTTCGCAATATTGACTGGTAACCTCACGGCAAATGTCACATCACCGTATGTGATAGCAGAATATTATGGCCCTGACCTTCAGCGAGATGTTCCTGTCAAATATATGAATCGAATTTCATCAGGTGAAAAACAAAGCTTACTAGATGAGGGCTTGATGTTCTTGTTCGTGAGGGATCCATACCGCCGGTTGTACTCCGCCTACATAGACAAACTCCTCATACCTAATCATTATTACTGGATGACAACAGGGAAAATACTCGTCAGACAAATGCGTCCGAATGCGAAGAAAAAGGCCCGAGAATGTGGGCATGACGTCACATTTGAGGAATTCCTCCGATTTTTTATAGTGTCAGAAACAAGCGAGAAAATATTTAAGTCGGATCATCATTGGACGCCTGTATACAAGCTTTGTGCGCCATGTCATTACCCGTACCGAATTATTGGGAAAACAGAGACGTTCATACGTGACACTACCGCCATAATAAATAACAGTAATCTGACGTCGGTTATAGATTTTGGACAAAACGAACAAACGCATATAAAGGCGGACATAATGCAAACGATTAGTAACTTTCTAAACAATTCTCTTTCCCCGAAACTGAATGCGTGTACGAACCTGACGCATGACGTGGACAGGCTATGGGACGCGTTTAAGGCTAAAGGTTATATGAGACACGATACACGAAAGCCCATAATCCTTGAGAAACTTTCACGTAAGACTGTATCGACTTTGAAACGTACCCTGTTTGACCAAGTCTTCAACGTATACAAGGAACAATACTTTCCGGGAAGTAGATCTAACTATAGCGACACTTCCCTGGCAACTGCCTATAGCAGAGTGTCCACAAACATTTTGTATCTAGTTAGAGACATATTATTACCTGATCTGCTCTTGTTTAATTATGATCCCGAGCCCACCTTGCTTTTTCACCGCTGAACTCAATTTAATGCCGTACCAGAGCATAAAGTATATATATTATCAAAACATTCAAATTTATTTGTTTCACCTTTCATCAGTCAACTGTGATTTCTCTTTTTCTGATCACTAAAAGGAGGCTAAACTAATGAAATCCTTGCTCGAAATAATGCAACTGTGTAGTTAGTAGATATGAAATGTTTGATCGAAATTACAGTATGCTGTTATATCTTCAAGTTACCAGTAACTGTCTATACAGTTACATATATGTTGACATACAGAATATATGTCTGGTGTTCACAGTATCCTTTTGGTGTCTACTTTAATTTTGGCGGCTACTCGTGTGTTACTCGTGTGTTACTCGTCTGTTACTCGTGTGTTACTTCTGTGTCACTCATGTGTTACACGTGCGCTACTCGTGTTACTCGTGTGCTACTCGTGTGTTACGATGGAAGTCTTTCGATTATGGACGTAGCTATTCATTTTGACTGGTGAGGGCTGACTGCTTAATGTATAACAACCATTGATGTTGATCATATTACCACGCTCCTCACATCACTGCCAACCTCAGCTGGCGCTCCTACTTACTGGGTTTTTACCTGCGGCACGCAGGTCTACGGGAGGCTCGCGTTGTTGTTGTTGTTGTTGTTCTTGTTCTTCTTCTTGTGACTTTTTGAAATGCGCATGCGCTAAGAGAGTGTGATCTCTGCCACACTTTTCTTTTCAACCTCCGATCTCACATGAACTGTCTTCAAGCGCGTTTGAATTCATTTGCAACTATATTCGGTGGAATGAATTATTGCTTCGTTAATTTCCGGATTGGATTTATTATACATGAGAATAGTGTGAATAACGTCAAAGGACCTACGAAGTTGGGTAGGCATTAGGACTCCGATACGCACTGAACTCTTGGACCACCAGTTGAAATCCTGCCGATATTAAGATGGGCACGGCCCAAGTTAGAATCACCAGTGATTTTAATCAAAAATCACCAGAAATTTTCATCAAAAGTAGGTCAGCTCGAAACATGCTGGCAATAGTCCCCTAATGCACATTCATGCCCAGTGTGAATAACGTCACAGGACATAAGAAGTAGGGTAGGCATTAGGACTCCGACGCACGCTGAACTATTGGACCCCCAGTTGAAATCCTGCCTATATTAAGATGGGCACGGCTCAAGTTAGATTCACCAGTGATTTTAATCAAAAATCACCAGAAATTTTCATCAAAAGTAACATGCTGGTAACAGTCCCCTGATGCACCTTCATGCCAAAAATCAAGGTTCTGATATCAACGGTAACACTCAGATATAACATATCTCTCAGATATAACATATATATAAATATTAATATTCATGTCACTGTTCCATTGTTTCTCTTGTTGTATTCCTCTTAAAATTTGGTACTCTGCCTTTGACTGGTGTTTGTACAATAAAATCTTGAATCTTGAATGCTTATTTTGCCGACGAAAGGATTCAGATGGACTCACTCATTACCGGACAATTTCAAATGGTAGCCCACTTCGAAGGGACAGAAATGACTTTGTAGTATTTAATGAGTTAGACACCCCTGTGCGCGAACAATACCTCACAGTCGTGCAGTGATATTGAGCACTTTCGGTTACAAGCATGACATTTTGCAAATAGCTATTTTGAATGATTCTCTTTCGGAACACGGCTTCTATCCTCATTCTCGCAAGCCAGGGCCTTGATTCGGTGGTATTGATGTTCCCGTCCTCTTCCGCACTCAGAATTCCTTTAGAACAGCATTAATCACTTCCGTAAATTCAATACTTATGTGTATCAGCAGACAATGCGCAGACACATTTTGCATTTGACATCATTCTCTCAAGACGGAGCCCTTTTCTGCTAGAATTTACTGGTTCTATACAAAATTTACGTTACTTTGTCAATCAGTTTTACGTATGGAATTACGTCATATATAGCAGTTACTGGCCATAAAAACGATCTAGTTGACCTCGTGGCCAAAAGCTATGGCCTTTGTTTTCCTGGAGGGGTTTTTGAGTTTGATTTTGATACTTAGATACCTTTCGCATTGACTTTAACTTGGCAGTAATTTTCGCGAATGCAACAATTTGATGTATCAAAAGATATTAACGAGAATTCGACATCATTCTCTTACACACAGACCTTGTTTAGTGAACTAGCCCCGAAACTTCGCACATGAATCACCTTCGGAATGACTTAGTGACAAACATATTCGCGAATTGAGTATAGGAAGATATCCATAGATACTGACTAGAAATGTTTCTTGTTTGCAGAATTTGATTTTAAAGAAAAGAAATTAATAAAATTAGCAACCTTCGAAAAGGCTTGGCCGAACATGTCAGATGAGATGATATTTCCTAAGAATTAAATAGTTAATCATTTATATAGAAGAAGCAAACCATGTCCTGGTATTGACTTGCTGCGTGGAAAAGAATGGCAAGCAATTTAGTTTGCAGATGATACCGAACGTAAATGCAGAAACCTAATTAATTATTTTAATCGAATATCAAGACTGTAACAGGCCTCAATTTGAATAGTGAAAAAGTGTCATTATGCCTCTTGGACAGTTCGATAAAGCCTTAAATCCCATTCCGTAGTTTCACAGATCGAAGTGATAGACCTGATACTAAATTTATTGAAAAATAACTTTCAAGGAAATATAAATTTTCCATTTTGATCGACAAATTAAGCGAGAAGGGAGACTGAAGAGTGCAGATTTTCGCGCTATGATTAAATCCTCGAAATTTGTTTGGATTTCCAAATATTTGAAAGCCTTTTTGATTTGCAAAAAGTAACGACTGAACCGAATGTTTTGAAACTTGGCATACACGATACTTGTACCAAAACATTGCCAAAGCGATCATGGTGAGTTCGTTTGTCAATTCAGTATAGACGGCACGGCCGAGTCAAAATCGTCGGATTTTGAATGGGGAAAGTGAATATATATATATGGTATCAGAACTATTACGCAATCCCTACAATTGTGGGTTACAAGTTGAACATTACTTCCCTTGGCATAAAAACACTGGCAGATGGCGCTTTTTTCTACAATTACCACTACCTCCGCTGATATATCTTTCACTGTATTATTGCCACTGCCGCAGGTTTTGACTACAATGTAGTCATTTCTCACTTGTTTTCAACAGAAACCTAAGAAATATTTGTACAACCGTTTGATATCGAATTAATCATTTTATAAATTACATTTGAATGATTTCGTCTATAATACATAGCTTATGATGTTCCGGTAATTAATTCAGCAGATGTGACCAAAACAGGGTGTTGCTAAGGTGCCTCGTTAGACATTATCGCTATCTTGAATTCCTCATGGAAAATATGTTGTCCGGACTGTATTTTTTGACAGGATGCATCCTTTGATTTGAAAGTAGTGGTGTTTACACAGGAAAACCTCAATTCTCTACACACATCTGTATTTCGAAAGGAAAAATACCGAAGTGTTATACTATAAACGCTCACGATTAAAAGTGACATAAAACGGCATCGACGGACGTTCGAATTTGGTCTTTCGCCTTTCGTATGGAATCAATATGCCATATTTTAGATATATTCCTATCTATGCTAAAATGTATTTCAAATATTCAGTAAATGAAGAAATTCCCATTTCATATATCCGTCGATGCTATTTTTCGCTATAGACTGTGGGCGATTATATTATAAAACTTGAGTATTTTTATTAGTACGAAACTATTGTTTTGTGCATAATTGAAGATTTTTTTTGCTTCATAAACCTAAGAGTTAAGGGAGTTTTTCCTGTGTAAACGCCACTGATCATTTGGGTAAGATCATGTAAGTAATTGCAAGATTTGCATTGATTTTCAACGAGAGGCGGCATGGAATATGGATATGTCATCTTGGGTTTGTCGTATATGTGTGTGGAATATTTGTTTTTCGGACGATATCTGTTCTTGCATTTTCTATGTTTACTTGTTACCTTATTTAATTTATGTCACAATATCATGTTTATGTCACAATATCATGTTTATGTCACAATATCATGCAGAAATGTTTACAGCTGGCGCTTTGTGGCTTTTTGCTTATGACATTGAGGTCATTGTTAGTCTGTTAGATAATCCTCGGGGGAGAGCATCATGGGTAAATTCAAAATGGATCAAATGAGGGTGTAACTGAAAAGTTGTTGTTTTTTTTCGTATTGCAGCCCATAGGCTCATTGGCCCCTATCCAACTGAACAGTTGAACAGATTGTCACTTGAACAGTATAGTTCTACTTCCTATGTAGTTGAATCTCCGGTGTATAATAACGATGTTTACCTCTTTATTTTTCTAGAAAATGTAATTACTGAATCACGCGTGTGCAAGGGCCTTGAATGTGGACAGGATGTTGAGTCATAATATATCCGTTGAAGAGCCAGATAAACAAACATTTCCTGAATGCAAAATAGCTTTCTGGGTCCTGGTTCAACCGACACGTTATTGGGATAAACAACTAAGAGTTTGCATTATTGTCTTTTAATAAACGTCTCTTACTGTTTTACATGCAATTATAAATACATCTGTTACTGCTCGTGGTTCCCTCGTGGACCCAGCACGTTGTCCGGCCGTCGCCATAACGGCCGATGTGGATGTGTTCACCACCAGTGCAGGTGTTAGAACCGTGCCAGATAACCTGAAAATCTGTATTGATCAGGCCACTGGAACGGATGTGGTCAAATATCGTGCTGCCAGAAAATCCCCCATCAATCCAGAAATCTGCTGCTCGTCCCACGTCGTGCTGCAAAGAAATATATTGCATAAGTAGAATGAAATTGATGACGTGGGCTGCAGAACCGTTTTACAGCAAACTAGATATCTCTGATGGACTTTCTTTTGGAAAAATTGACATGGGAGCACTTTCATGGTCATGCCGAGGCTTTTCTTGAAGAAAGGATACATATAGTTGGTCTGATAAATATGTATGTAATATAGATGGTGGCCAAAGTTAGATACTCAAATGATGCTTATTACACATATGATGATTATACCCCTTGTTCGAACAGGGAACATTGAAGAGAATATAAAACAAAGCTTTTATACGCCATTAGCAGCAGTCAGTAAAGAAAAGGGCCACTGTTGAAATACAATCCTAAAAATACCCGTGTCCCTGTTCAATATGTTATGAAATTGAAACGAAGAATGCTTTTCTTCCATGTAGGCAGACAATGAGTACATGTATACCAGTATTCCAAAGTTTCCATTTTCAAAACCGGTTCCATTTACCTGAATATGAATTGTATTGATGCCCAACCACCCCTGTAACCCACCCCTGTAACCCCCCCTGTAACCCACCCCTGTAACCCCCCCCTGTAACCCACCCCTGTAACCCCCTGTAACCCACCCCTGTAACCCACC
This sequence comes from Hanleya hanleyi, assembly GCA_036873755.1. Taxonomy (NCBI): domain Eukaryota; kingdom Metazoa; phylum Mollusca; class Polyplacophora; order Lepidopleurida; family Hanleyidae; genus Hanleya; species Hanleya hanleyi. Next base: position 34,755 of record JAVTVY010017018.1, on the reverse strand, counting down.
CCTGTAACCCCCCTGTAACCCACCCTCCCCACCCCTGTAACCCCCTGTAACCCTGTAACCCACCCCACCCCTGTAACCCCCTGGCCCCCCTGCACCCTGTAACCCCCTGACCCCCCTGTAACCCCCTGTAACCCCCTGTAACCCACCCCTGTAACCCCCTGTAACCCCCTGTAACCCACCCCTGTAAACCCCCTGTAACCCCCTGCCCACCCTGTAACCCACCCCTGTAACCCACCCCTGTAACCCCCCACCCCTGTAACCCACCCCTGTAACGCCTTTTGCTGTACTTTAACATACAATCATTATGCTATTTTTTAAAAGATATTTCCACTCTCCAAAACCCAAACCTGTGCTAATTCAAATGAACTATATGCCGAAAATAACATTGCTTTTGTTATACATGCATGTAAAGCTAACGTTTCTCAATTTGCGACGCTTTTTGTTGATACCCGGAATAAGGCAAGTTTATTTTCAAATGATATTGATTCAAAGGACTTGAGCAGAAAATGTGGACAAACAATCATCGCCACAAACGTCAAATAGTCCGATCTTGCTACAGGCGGATAACCATACGTCGATAGAGACTATCTTGAAGGTATCTCATGACAATCTCTGAAAAGATCGTGCCATACAGTTAAAATATTGCATTTAATTCTGACCGTCGCGAATCCAATGTTTGACTAGCCGAACACAGACAGGCAATTAGATAAATTATCCAACAATCGTATTATTTTGTTGGGTTTTGTTTTTGCATCAGCTCATCAAGTTAAATTTTTCACAACTCTAAACGTATAACTTGGAGCATTTTTAAGAGCAGTCTGGCGGACGCCGATGATTGCTTTTCAACAGACTCAGACTCAACTAAATCTCAGATAGATCCCGCGAGTACTGTATGGATGGCATACTACATGATGCTGCTTTATATCTAACGGTCCAGCACAAGCCAAAAGGAATTTTGGACAGGCTGTCGAAATAATTTAAAACACTTACGTGTGAGCTGCCGCCTCCGTTGCGATCACCACTGGTTACCCAAAGACGTGTATGTAGAGATTCAGCTATGCCTTGTAGTTTTGTACGGACAATCTCATCAGAGACTGTGAAACCGCGGTAGTCAACCCAGCCGAATCCTGGATGAGAATGATAATGGTTAATGTAATGAACAGTTTAGACAATGTGTGTACATATAAAAGAACATTAAGGGAGGCTGAAGAAATATATATATATATATATATATTCAAAGTTGGCCTCGCAGTTCCGCAAACGCTCCATCTTTGTAGGAAACCGGTTCCACATTGACTACTGCTGTCTGGATATTACATGCTAAATTAAATGAACCTTTACAGAAACTCTGTTCTTATAATTGTTTCGATAAGCCAATAAAAATACTGGTCTTCGTTTTGAGATTTTGAATTGACCAATGAAGACTTTTCTAATTACAAGATATCCTTTGATGCATTGAACTTTGAAAGAAAGCTCAATTTTATTGAAAGTCTTGGGAAATTATCTAAATTAGGAACTATTGCTGATGGAAGTCAAGAAAATTCGCCAAATCATCGTATGATTTCAGACAAATGACGCGTTCGTTTTTTGCAAGACCAACGTATTAGGGAACCTGATGCTCCATCAGGCATCCTACATTCCCAAATTCGGGACAATCCGGTGATATCCAGCTCTAATAAATTACGATTTGGTATGGTCAGCTACGAGAGTCGGACAATATACTTTGTGTTCACTCATTAGCTTTACTTGTTTCGTATTGATAAATATAGCCGCAAGTGGCAATATCATGCCACAGTCGCCAAATGTGAACTCCATGGGAAACATTCGGCAATGTCATAGTTGCAAAACTCATCAACATATTATTAGCGACATAATCAGCAGTATTATGTCAGATGTTCTGGGTGTCATCTTGATTACTAGTAGATACGACGAACAATTAGAAAACCAGTATCACTATAAATCATCATACGGGTAACTCGTTATAAATCATCATACGGGTAACTCGTTATAAATCATCATACGGGTAACTCGTTATAAATCATCATACGGGTAACTCATCATACGGGTAACTCGTTATAAATCATCATACGGGTAACTCTTTATAAATCATCATACGGGTAACTCGTTATAAATCATCATACGGGTAACTCGTTATAAATCATCATACGGGTAACTCGTTATAAATCATCATACGGGTAACTCGTTATAAATCATCATACGGGTAACTCGTTATAAATCATCATACGGGTAACTCGTTTAAGATTTTGTAGGTAAAGTCTTTGGAGTGATCAGGCTGGTTGCAGTGATCAAGGTGAATGAGAAGAGTAGACGAATCTTACCAGAGTCGGACAGTGAATGGGGAAAATTGGTTCTCATGAGAGAAAAACTTTGCTGGGTCTTCCTATCCTTATTGGTTGGCGATATATTAAGACGTCCAAAATTCCGTTTTGCAGTAAGTAGATGTGTATGTGTGGACTTCGATTCAGGTACGTGGGTGGTTCGTCCTGGTCATTGTGTATTTATTTGCCTTCATCCGGTAATACTGGCTTTCAAAATCTCCAATGAATTCCAAGATCCTCCAATGTCGCGGGCCAAATGGACTGGCATTTTCCTGTCTACGTGCCAGGTCAATGGGTATGTAGAAAAACTGTTTGAATCTTTGAAAACGCTCAGTGCAGCTGGAAGTCATTCTGATAGGCGATTGTTAGTGACTTCGTGTCGCGCATGTGCATAGACAACAAACTAGCATAGTTATTAAGGTCCAACGCTAAGCTAGATCCTCCTGTGTTCCTACATAGAGATAAAATTATTCTCAAGGTGAACTTTGACAAAGGCAATAATCAATATTTCTGTTCTGAATACCATGTCTCAGAACTGAAAGGTAGGAGTCTTCTCGTCGTAACTAGCTTCCAAATTGTCTGCGGTCCCAGGCAGTAGTTATTCCAGCCTCTTTGAGAGCTTCAATTCAACTAGTTTCTTCCAGACACTGTCGGACAAATGTATCTTCACCCGAAGTGTCTGACCCTGTCCACGGAATGTATTTGATCATCGTGTCACCGGAAATTAACCAATCGGTATCTTCTTTTATTATGCTCATGGAGAGTTTGATCATTGCTGGAGAATCTGCTTCTCTTAAAACTCTCAGAGGAAGGAGTATCGTACGAAGGAATGGATCCCTCACGTTGGGATGGAAACTGGCATAGACTGACTCAGAAGATCGCTTCACCTTTCTCTAAAATCTTCACCAGCAATGCTGAGCATCTTTCAGGCCATATCTCTTTTACATTTGGCTATGCTGCCGCAGAAGTCTTAGACGTTTACGGGCTCGGTGGCCTTAGCTAATATCAGAGCTACAGTAGGCACGGCGGAGTTCGAATCTGGGAGATGCAATTTCTTAGATTTATCATCTGTGATGAATCATAAAGGTTTTCTCGTGTTCCATGATCAAAAGCTGTTGGCGACTCGATTAAAAGTATGGTGGTCCCATAAAAGAGAGATACTCGCATATGTTGTCCATGACACCAACAAGAGATAGATTAGTACGTAATCTCTCAAGTTGATAGGACAAACAGCACTGTGTGCCTGAACGTGTATTGAAATTCCTAGTCAATCAGTTCTTTATTTCCCATCCGTGATTGGATGTTCCAACCGAGGTAAACTGGTAGAGGCAGCTCTCGCTTTAGAGTCTGACGTTCTTTTCCATTGTTGATTTCTTCTGCGATTGTCTAATGGTTGAGATTTAACATTGTCATTCTGTAAGTCATGCCCAGATGGTATCATTGATATGAGTACTTAGTCATCTAGGCAGCTTGCTGGCAGGCATCCTGAAAACTTAAATGATACGCATTGACACATTACTTGTCAGGTGACTTTAGCATTGTGGCTATTTTGTGTGTTATTGTCTTCATAAACTCGTTGATTGGATGACAAAATAGTCCATCACCTGAATATTGCATTCGTTCCTGCCTTCTTCCTCCCGGTCACTTGCAGTATGTGTAATATGTTGGAAACGCTTCAATTTGAAAGCGAGGATGATCTACCTACCCGATGGCATACAACACCGGTTGCTGGAGGCTCCTGGACAAAAACCGCTGTGATAAGCCCCCGAACAGAAATTGTTGTCATTTTGACAGCTACCTCCTAACGGCGCACATCGGTCTGCAGGAGAAAGAAAATTAAATCGAGTTATCTCTCCTAAATAAAGGTTGTAATATTAGTGGAATCGTTAGGCATCGGTAACCTGGATACACATTTTTCAAAGACAACAATTGGCCTGAACAACTATCTAATTAGTTATTTCAATATAAAATATGAGACTATATTGTGTATTTCGAAGCATAGCTGGTCATAAATTCCAAATATTCAAAGACCGGAGTAGTATTAAAAGATGATCGTGGGGTCTTTTGACCTATCAGGGTCGGAGGTCAAGGACGCTATAGATTCGGCAAAGGTGACTGGGTGCACTTCCGGTCACGTGACCGGAAGTGATCCGTGGATGCCTTCTTTCGTGGTATTCATCCGCGGTGATGCAGTCATGTCCGGCAGTGATGCAGTCACTACCGGTTCAAGCCTCCGCGGACAAAAATGTAGTCCCATGTCGAGACCCTTGTGATACGCGAGTAGTCGTTTTTCCTGGATCTCCGGGAATGTCCGGTAATCTCCGTAAATGTCAGGCAATCTTCGGCAATGTCCTCTTGACCTCGAATGTCAACTGCCCTTCTGACATCCCCGGACATTGCCTAAGATTGCCTCGGCATGGGACTACTTTCTGTCCGCGAAGGCTTAAACCGGAAGTGACCGCATCACCGCGGATGGATGCCGCTAGGAATACATGCCCGGGTTAACTTCCGGTGACTTGACCGGAAGTGCACTTAATGACCTTTGCCGGAACTATAGCGGCCCTGACCTCCGGCCCAGAGAGGTCGATACTCCTACTGATAGGTTTCATGTATAGTAGTATCATTTCAATCAGCATCGCTTCAAGATCCACATGCAATTCGCATCGGATCCGATAGTTAGCTGTCATAAAAAAAATCTGCGTCCGTAGTCGAAACGATTCTATCAGCACCACAGTCAATACAATAAAACTATATAAAACCCAATCTAGTTTCCTGCAATACATAAGCGGTGAAGGATTATCAGTGTGTCGACAAGACATGATGTTCATTGTTAAAATCCTTACCATTCCCTAATTCGAATTTCTAAGTCGTTTCCTAGAACAAACTGTTTCTCTATCACTCTTTGGTTCTAATTGTTCATTTGAATGCCATGAAGAACTTCTATCAAACGATGTTCCTATGACCCCAAGTTAAGCGTAGCGCAAAACCTCTTACATTTTGCTATTTATGGCGTTTAGGCGAGAAAAGGCTCTCTTGCTGATAGTATAGGCGTCCTCCCAACTGTGTGAACATTGTAATACATGACAGCTATTGCCATAACCAATCCAATGATGTAAATATCACGATATCTGTTGTGCGACTACTTTGATATATCATTTTGTGTGAACGTCTCATATCTCAAGGTGGCATACGAAGTGACAAATTCAATGATGTCATACGATATAGAATAAATCTGGTCCATGTTTTAGAATCATTCCGTATAATACACCAGAATTAACAGAATTAAAATTAAATGGATGTTCATACATCCGTTGACGAGTTTTCATGTCAGTTCTGACTCTAAGCATTTACAAGATATATACCATATATAACTTGGGTGGAAAAAGCATATTTTTGTGTATAAATAACGAAAAATATATCCAAGAACGTAACAGCACCAGTTATTGGTCGTTATTAAGCGTTCACCTTTGAGAAACTTTAACTCATGATTAACTTTAACTGAAAGGTAACTTTGACTGCTGAAGCTTAACTTTGACTGCTGAAGGTTAACTCTGACTGCTGAAGGTTAACTTTGACTGCTGAAGGTTAACTTTGACTGCTGAAGGTTAACTTTGACTGAAGGTGCTTGGAAATATAGCCATGATGAATCAGCTTCTAATAGTTCGTAAAATGTCGCAAATGATAATAGACGAGAAATGTGTACCCCAGAAGGAAGCCCCGGCTCTGAAGTATTGCTAACGGGACAGGGATAAATGACAATGTTAAAATTTTATTTCGTCTGTCTGTCTTTTAATTTGGATGGCGCTTTCAATTTAATATACAAATAAAAATTGATTTAAATACATGTACCCTATAACCAGACTCCGAAGGCATTATTTACTTGGCAGGGTGGGGTTAGGGACATAAAAGGAAGGGTATATTTACGGACCAACAAACATAACATAATAAAAATCCCAGCCACCCTATTTATAAAGAAAACATAAGACTTCACTGAAAAAAAGTCACAGGGTGGACAACAATAGCAGTTAACTCCCACCACAGACTAGATACATGTAGTAAGGTGTAGAACAGAATGGTAATATCAATATAATTATAAAATCTATGCGAGCGCAGCACGAACCTGGAGATTGCCGAAAACACTTCGCCATGGTTTTTTGATGCTTTTAAGATGCACTCCACAGATGGGCTAAATAAGCCAGCACTTATCTGATATTAAATCGTGTAATGAGAGTAAATAGTGAATAATGTTTTCTTCTGCGTCGCACGCATCGTTTCGTCTAAAAATCGATCTGATTTTATTTGAATAAAGACATAGGGCTAAATATGTAGTTCCGTAGTTCTCTGGATTTCATCGATAGTCGTATCGGGAAATCGAGAGAACTACTCCATCTGTAGATCTTTACTATCCAGAAAAAGATAGCCTATTTAACATACATACCATCTGGCCAGCAACAACGATTGTTGGCATCTCCAGGACAGAGACTTGACCGGTACTCTCCTGCGCAAGCCAGGTGGTCAAGTTGACATGTTCCTCCATGAGGCGCACACTTGTCGTTACCTAGGTAATAGATCATAAATGCAAGAGTATACATGAGCATAGTTTTACAAAGAACCCCATAATGGTTCTGTATAGAAGTTTTTTATGGAACCATACTCGTGTTGATAGGCGAAAAAGAACCCTGTCCAGAGGATTTTTAAATTAACTTTCTAATACGGCTCTTCATAGAACTCTCCCGCTTGAATAACCCTTTATTTTGAGGAATGGAACTTTTCCACACTACACATTTCGATTAAGCTCTACAAAATGAAAAAAAAGCCGAAGAGGTCGTCCTGATGACGTCAGTCATCAGTTTCTGGTCGGAAACATACTGTCGAAAAAAAAGACTTGCCGAATAACCCACTTTGAAGCCGTTATGATCCACTGACTCACTTTGAAGCCGTTATGATCCACTAACTCACTTTTGGTCATATTCTGCTGCACCCAGGATTATGCAAAAGGACTCAAAATGAGCTGACTTTGGTAAGTCAGGAAGTGCCAGTCACTGCTGTTGCTTGTGGTTAAGGTACGGAGTTACGAGAGAAAGTTTGAATGGTTACACACACACACACACTCCACGCTAAGTAGGACTATACCACCATCCACACATGCACAGCAATTAGGCCGACATTTCTCTCTCAATCATGGAGTATTACATATTTTCGAAAAAAATCAAAGCATACTTTAACATAATATGATTCTTGCACAAACATATGCTATATGTGGTGTCTATTCGATGCGAATAATCGTCGAATTTGTACCGTTCGAATAAAGATTAAATACCTTGTGCCTGTGTATAAGACACAATGCCCAGGATAACCAGTCCACAAAGATTCATCTCTATCTGTTGACAAATATATATTCATGATAATTAATGGTAAATTATGTTTAGTATTCACAAAAAAAATCTTAATGTGTGATGGATTCTAGATCCGCCAATCTGATAGGGGTTTTTTTTCAGCGTGAATTTCAAAGTCGCAGCTCTCCTTGTGTTGCTCCAGCTCATAAAGAACAGGACGTTTGCTGCTTGCAGCGCTTTATACCAGCTCCAATGCTCCATTGATAACCGAACTTTTCACAAAAATGAGGAATGGATGTTGGCTGAATACATCAACAAATACGAACACATTGAATTCGATTGCTACTAATAACATCGTTCTTTAGACGCGAATCGGAGAATCGTTTTGATCTTTGATGCAAGAGATAGGGACTTATTTTAAAAGCCTTCTAGCCTAGAATTTTGCTCAGCAACGTCCATACGGTTTGATAAACGTCCATACGGTTTGATAAACGTCCATACGGTTTGATAAACGTCCATACGGTTTGATAAACGTCCATACGGTTTGATAAACGTCCATACGGTTTGATAAACGTCCATACGGTTTGATAAACGTCCATACGGTTTGATAAATTTTGATAGACATTATGATTATCTTGAAACAGTCAGTGATTCAGTCCACTTAACATTGTAACATTGTAACATTGTAACATTGTCTACATCTAAACATGCACACATTATTCAAAAGGAAATTACTTCTATTCACCACCGACGGACATCTTTATCCATAAGTTTAATCACAAGAACAAAGCTTTGAAATAAAATTGGTTGATGTTCATCCACACACTCATATGAATTTTGTACACTGTGGCAACTTGTAATCCGGTCAAGGTGTGTACATTTTTTTTCATTTTAGTTGTCGGTTTAATTGATGTAACCGAAAGGTTATTAATTAAATCGATTGTCATTGTTTCTCGGTAATTCGACAAGAAAACGCCTCCAGTGAATGGGAGAGGAGAGTAGTGACGTAAAAACGCACGATTCTGTAGGCAGTGCCTCGTTCGTGAAGATTTTCGGCAACGAAATCGAATATATTTTCGTGTTTCACGACTACTGCTCGAGTCCATACAACTATCAATAGTATGTCTAATCAACACAATTTTAGACCATATTTTCTCACGGAACACTTACCCGTCCCCAGCCCAGTTATCCAAAGAATGCTTCGCCAAGACACAAACAAAGCTAACTGTAGATATTTGCGACGTGTCGGTTTTGCCAACGTGTTATCGAGCTTAACGTAGAAGAGTGTCGAAATCTTACATGTATACACTTTGCAGTCAAATAAATCTTGATCTTGTGAACTTGGAAACCTGTTATATATTTATCAGACCAATGATAACGATATCATATATATGGGAGAAAACGGATAGTTTGGCAGAATGATTTCTCAAAATGTGTTATAATGATATATTTGACTAGGCTTGAAACAGGTCAATATGGATACTCTATGATTTGGTTTGAGTTTGATTTTGAAAGATATGTACTTCAGTTTAGATGACATTACATGGCCGCCACTTAAAATGAACATAATGCTTTGAACGGAAGATTCTACGATAGCGATAAAAACAGTGGACTCAGAATGTTATAATTTCAATTATCACACATTTGCCTATGATACTGGACCTTTAGCCCCTTTGATACTGGACCTTTAGCCCCTTTGATACTGGACCTTTAGCCCCTTTGATACTGGACCTTTAGCCCCTTTGATACTGGACCTTTAGCCCCTTTGATACTGGACCTTTAGCCCCTTTGATACTGGACCTTTAGCCCCTTTGATACTGGACCTTTAGCCCCTTTGATACTATGGAATGACACCGTTCTATATCATCATACGCGCGGGCCTGATATCGGTTATTTGCTCTTCGGCTGATATCGCACACAGCAGTGGTTTTCGCTCGAGGAGCGCGTTAAGAAGAGCACGAAAGCTGAAAATTTCTAACTTTTTGCGAATATTATTGGTGTCATTTTAAGTCTATTTAAATAATTCTAGGTGCAAAAGATAAAGATATCGTGGTGCCCTCAAAAAGCCGCGTTTTCTCTTTTTGCTGTCCATATTCTCGCTTACTCATGCCTAAAATGACACGAAAGTAATTTATGTGTCAAAACTAATTATTTTCTCTCATATTAATTAGTTTTTGAGAGAGATTATCGAAAACGGTCCCAATAGGCGAAAACTGGATTCTGAGAAGATGGCATCACTGTGATGTCATCATGGCGGCCATCTTGGATTTTTTACATTTTCTTGTTCAGCTTGACCCAAATATATAATATGACAAGTTTAAGGGAATAAATAAGCCAGGCTGGGTTCAAAACTCGACGTGTAGTTTTCGTACGCATGGCTCTTTTATCAATCAGCATCGTCCGCTATCAAACGGGTGGGCTAAGGATATCACAGATTAAGGACGCAGGAATGTGTGCTCTTTTCAAATATCCTTATTGTATAAGATATACTGGATGCATTTGCGAACTATGCCGACGGACTCCACAATTCTTTGTCGTCAACGACATCAAATATCCAAGGCAGGTTACCATATTTTAAGTGTTGTTGATCCTGAAATGTATGGTCTTCTGACGGATTTTTAGTTCCGGACACCCTACAATCTAAAAGAGACCCACCTCCATCCAGTACCACTCGTCGTTGTAGAGGGCATTAAATCCTACAAATCGAGCCAAAGGGCATTTCAGTGCTTGCGACTCTGGATATTTGTTACCCCAGGCAGTACATGCCCGTCTATTTTTCGGTATCACAAGTGAACCCACGCGCAAAATAAATTGTTGAGTGGAAGAGACTTGGCATTTGAAAGATTATTTCAGGTTGATGTACCGACGGAAATGTCAGGCACCAACATTTGAGAACTCTAAAGCTCTAAAGTCAGAGAAGTAGTGAAGATAGTACAATGGATACTAGAAGTAGACCAGTATATAATATTTCATTAAAAAAGGCACCTCCATCATAGAAAAGCCCAAAATGGTCAATAGACGAACTCAGATTGTTCGGTTCCCGATATGGAAAGGGATTCATTGTTAAACGCAACTTATGAAGTTGATGAAAAAATATACAGGGCGCACTGACAAGAACTTATATGACCCCATTACAAATGTAAATAGATGCCAAAAAACAAAAATGATGCCCATGTATCTCAGCCACGTTTTCATTGTTTTAAAGCGACGTATAAATGTGGTTTAGAAAGATGACCACGTATAGACAAGAAGTCATATGACTCCACAGGTCAAGCTCCTGACTGCATATTTAAACACATTACAAGAACCAAAAATGCTTCCTGATATTTGTCTCAGTCATGCTTTTATTGTAGCTGTTCATGTAAACATGGCCTACATGGCTCCCTAGCACAGGCTTGAGCGCTATTAGATTCAAATATCCAAAAGTGATTATTCAATGGCCTTATCAATCATCTGCCGGAAAGTGATGAATCTTGTGATCATTATATAATAGAACGGCTCAAACTGGGAAAATATTACTCGAATGCAAGTTTATATGCAGAACAAAAGTCTGTGAGGCCCGACTTCGACCAAGCGCTTTTCGCTTAAAAATAACTATCAATGTAAATGCCACAGGGGTATACGAACTGAACATTTGACTAAAATTTGCAAACAGGGAAAATGGCGTAAATCAGGATATAAGGGCTTTTGGCGCCTGTCTGATTGGATTTTCACACAGCCACTGGCATTTATCAATTAATGCCTGAGATACCCGTGTATATTGTTTGAAAGCTTATTTCAAATCTGCCAGTATATTGGATGTGAGATTGATAGGTATTAAGTTATTCAAATTTAAACGAAATGAGTCTCCATTTTCAACTTTCCAAATTTTCATTAAATTGCTAACTTTGCCGAGTATAACAAGTCTTCAACAATTATCGGCGACTCAGCTTTTCAAAATTTGAACCAGGTTTTTTTCTGGGGAATTTTATGTGTTTAAAATTGAACAAAATTGGATAAATTGCGATGGTACACATTACTGTTTCATCAACCAGAATAACATTACTGTCTCATCAACCAGAATAACATTACTGTCTCATCAACCAGAACGACATTTCTGGCTCATCAACCAGAACAACATTACTGTCTCATCAACCAGAACAACATTACTGTCTCATCAACCAGAATAACATTACTGTCTCATCAACCAGAACAACATTTCTGTCTCATCAACCAGAACAACATTTTTGTTTCATTAACCAGAACAACATTACTGTCTCATCAACCAGAATAACATTACTGTCTCATCAACCAGAACAACATTACTGTCTTATCAACCAGGATAAAATTTGGACTTTAGAATAACCATGTCATATTTCGAGCCTCCTAAGATGAATACTTCTCTAGAAATAAACTGTTTTGATTATAAAACTGCAGAAATACAGTAATGGAATTAAAGCCATGACCGATTGGTGCCTAGTGCCTGATATTGAGGACCTACAGTTCCTTCATATTAAACTCCATTGGAATTGAATGTTCAGGGTCGTGGAGTAGACGGAAATGTAGTACATTATAGATTCCCATAAAGTAGTGTTTGAATCAGAAAATTACAGGATATCCCGCAAAAAGTCACGTTCAGGAGAACATAAGTTATTGTGGGATTACAAAGTAACTGTCAGACAACATCACAGAATTTATTTTGTGTACTTTCTGGTGGGAAATATTTTACCAAACTTCATCTCACCCATGTTATCAACTAATGGTATAAATATTACCGGTGATTATACGTTTATAAACACTTGAGTTTCCAGTGCTAGTTTTCCACAGTATTTATTCAAAAACCCACAGCCTTTAGTCAAAAACTGAGGCACAGTATCGGGACCGGGTGAATGCCACACTGACGTGTCTAGAGGAGTACATGTATGGGATTCGCCATAAACCAGAAAATGTGAAGTGTGTATTCATTGCAAAGACCACAACCGACAGCTGAATAGGATAAAGTCACTGTGGATGCACATATATCAAAGGGGAGTGAGTGAAGTATGTGCCGTTATATCCAATACACTGAGCGATGATTACGGAAACCAGTAGCATTTTGCCTTCAGGATACACACTTATCGTGCCGTCATCAGTTTCGTGGCATTTTGTTTCGGAGGGACCAGTTAGTTCTGGATATATCGAGTCAAGTGGCGCAATTTTCAGATGCCTTCATGCAGTCATATAAGGTTTTTTTTGGAAAATCACCTCAACACTGATAAATGGCTCCGGATACGCCATAAAGTGATACTTTGCCCGTTATTCTAAAACGACTCTAACTTTCAAAGGGGGGGCACTACAATTTTACTCACGATAGAACAATTGTTTTTTTCGGGTGTCCGTCTAATGAATAAGATGTGTTGGTTAAGCTCAGCATTCTGATAGGTTCATTATCTATGGAAGTACATTCAGGTCATTGCTTATATTATTCTTACATATACTTCACAGGCATATTACCATATGACTCCTCTGTTAATAAATCGTTCAATCTGACAGTGAAAATACAGGGATTATTTTCCATGTAAAATTTCACGTTGTTATTCAACAATGAATTGGAAATTTTTGTGACTACCACGCCCATGACATGTAAGATGGGGAATTTCCCTGACTTCAACTGTTGCTCAGGTTAAGTTAAGTTCGCCCTTCTGGGGCATTTCGATCTGTAACTTCGAAACATATGACGCCGTTTTAACAAGGTATGTTTGACGAGATATCAAATATTTAAATTTTTCACACAAATGTCGGCTCCCGTGAATAGGTTGCAGTGGCATATTATCGCGGATATATAAAGTTGTAAAACGTATGGGTATTGCTTTGAGATAAATCTTTCGTTATCGGTAAAATTGCGATTGAGTTCTTAGGGGCTGCGAAGCCGATAGCCCGAAGATATGCCAAGGCACTTTACATAACATTCAGAGTTAGAATAAATCCTCAATGGCAATCCCGACTATTCGCATTAGTGACTAGGTCAGAAAACAAGTGTACCAACACTCGCGACATCCAGAATGCAACGGTTGGCTCTAACAGGCCTTCTAAACAATGTAGCATTTTCAATATCGTCAAGTGCATCATCGCGACTGCGGCATGAAAAGACAAATTGATGTCCTGTGTGGTCCATGTTGACCGTTTTGCTGATGCAAAGATGACAACCACAAAGATTCCCCAGTCGACAAAAAGAAAAAAAATGGCGTCAAGCCGTGGGAAAGAAATCAAATCGATTTTGCGGAATTTGACGGCAAAAGTTAATTTTTACGTATCTAGACTATGACAAATGGCCCGAAATAGTACCACAATCACATATAGCAAAATTATCGGCGTTATGCGTGACACACTTGTCAGCTAAAGATATCTCTACCAACATGCCCCAGCTCACTTCGCAAGAGTTTGATTCATTTACTCAGAGAAATGGAATCCGGCACATCAAATATACAACAGTACCATTGAGCAAGTAACGGTATGCAGAGGGAATGGTACAAACTCTGAACTCTGAATGGTACAAACTCTGAACTCTGAATGGTACAAACTCTGAACTCTGAATGGTACAAACTCTGAACAATACCTGGCGCTGAGACATAGCAGCCTACCCATTCACCAGTTGATGAACTTCGATGTTCTCTAACAGAACGACACATGCATTGTCGAAAAGCCACAACTACACTTCCCGACCGAAACTTTGTCATTAATAGCAGTGTTTCCCATTATTCCGCTCAAAGCTCAGGGAGCTCGGGCAGCCTGGTATTTTGGCTATGTAGTTCGTACCCTAATAGTTATATAGCGATCTAACTGTATGAACCTGACTTTGGTGGGCGACAAAGGACACTACACACAGTAACTGATTGTTTTCCCGTTCACGTGAAAACGATAGTGAAGGGCCAGATTTAGTCTGACGGAACCTCAGCGGACCCAGGCAATTAATTACAAATAAGAAGACAAGAAAATGCAACATGACGATTGATGTGATATGATACGATTCTTTAGTTCTACAGAGAACGTTCAAGGTGAGCAAAGAGGTCCACAAAAATGGAATCGCACAACAGTGATCCTCTGACCTACATGGTCCAGATTGAAGACCAAAATTGCCATCTTCATATACACCATCTAATAACAATACCATGAATATAAAGCTCTAACATGCGACCCCGGCTCTGATGAGTTCGATGTCCATGCCGGCTGTATTCTCATTAATCAGCGGGTGTAGGACAAAACCCCCACCGGACAAAACCCCCACGGACAAAACCCACCAGGACAAAACCCCCACCGGACATAACCCCCACTGGACAAAACCCCCATCACATGTTATTTCCTATGCTATGTTAGCAATAAAAGAAATAACATGGTAAATGATAAGATATCAAGACAAAGCTATTTGATGTTATAACATTTATTAATCGTTCAATACTATACAGGCTACCCTCTTCTTACATGACCAATAATTGGAAGTAATTCCAGTTTCTCACTAGCACAGGAAGTTTTTCGCTAGCACATTAGCACATGTTTTCAGTAGCAGATTTTCACACCAAACGAATGTTATGTCCAACTCCTCTCAGCAATTCTTGTACTGTCTTCCGACCATCTCCGACATCCACACATAGATTCCGCAGGCGTTCTTGGTGGTGTTTTATCTTTTTGGGGAGTAATGGCAGATATTCTATAAATCCTTACTTTGATCAGAGCCACAGTTGAGTGAAGATTAATGGTCCACTCAATGTTTAGTAATTGTTTAGTGTACACCAGTCATTATAATCCTGATAGCTGAAATATACACCCCAATAATGACAAGGATCATAGAGAATAGATCGATATTTATGAATACACACCCCAATAATGACAAGGATCATAGAGAATAGATATTTATGAATACACACCCCAATAATGACAAGGATCATAGAGAATAGATATTTATGAATACACACCCCAATAATGACAAGGATCATAGAGAATAGATATTTATGAATACACACCCCAAAAATGACAAGGATCATAGAGAATAGATATTTATGAATACACACCCCAATAATGACAAGGATCATAGAGAATAGATATTTATGAATACACACCCCAATAATGATAAGGATCATAGAGAATAGATATTTATGAATACACACCCCAATAATGACAAGGATCATAGAGAATAGATATTTATGAATACACACCCCAATAATGACAAGGATCATAGAGAATAGATATTTATGAATACACACCCCAACAATGACAAGGATCATAGAGAATAGATATTTATGAATACACACCCCAACAATGACAAGGATCATAGAGAATAGATCGATATTTATGAATACACACCCCAACAATGACAAGGATCATAGAGAATAGATCGATATTTATGAATACACACCCCAACAATGACAAGGATCATAGAGAATAGATATTTATGAATACACACCCCAACAATGACAAGGATCATAGAGAATAGATATTTATGAATACACACCCCAATAATGACAAGGATCATAGAGAATAGATATTTATGAATACACACCCCCAAGGAATAGATATTTATGAATACATAATGACAAGGATCATAGAGAATAGATATTTATGAATACACACCCCAATAATGACAAGGATCATAGAGAATAGATATTTATGAATACACACCCCAATAATGACAGGGATCATAGAGAATAGATATTTATGAATACACACCCCAATAATGACAAGGATCATAGAGAATAGATATTTATGAATACACACCCCAATAATGACAAGGATCATAGAGAATAGATATTTATGAATACACACCCCAATAATGACAAGGATCATAGAGAATAGATATTTATGAATACACACCCCAACAATGACATAGATATTTATGAATACACAAGGATCATAGAGAATATATTATGAATACACACCCCAACAATGACAAGGATCATATAGAGAATAGATATTTATGAATACACACCCTAACAATGACAAGGATCATAGAGAATAGATATTTATGAATACACACCCCAACAATGACAAGGATCATAGAGAATAGATCGATATTTATGAATACACACCCCAACAATGACAAGGATCATAGAGAATAGATATTTATGAATACACACCCCAATAATGACAAGGATCATAGAGAATAGATATTTATGAATACACACCCCAATAATGACAAGGATCATAGAGAATAGATATTTATGAATACACACCCCAACAATGACAAGGATCATAGAGAATAGATATTTATGAATACACACCCCAATAATGACAAGGATCATAGAGAATAGATATTTATGAATACACACCTCAACAATGACAAGGATCATAGAGAATAGATCGATATTTATGAATACAGACCCCAACAATGACAAGGATCATAGAGAATAGATCGATATTTATGAATACACACCCCAACAATGACAAGGATCATAGAGAATAGATATTTATGAATACACACCCCAATAATGACAAGGATCATAGAGAATAGATATTTATGAATACACACCCCAATAATGACAAGGATCATAGAGAATAGATATTTATGAATACACACCCCAACAATGACAAGGATCATAGAGAATAGATATTTATGAATACACACCCCAACAATGACAAGGATCATAGAGAATAGATCGATATTTATGAATACACACCCCAACAATGACAAGGATCATAGAGAATAGATCGATATTTATGAATACACACCCCAACAATGACAAGGATCATAGAGAATAGATATTTATGAATACACACCCCAATAATGACAAGGATCATAGAGAATAGATATTTATGAATACACACCCCAAAAATGACAATGACAAGGATCATAGAGAATAGATATTTATGAATACACACCCCAATAATGACAAGGATCATAGAGAATAGATATTTATGAATACACACCCCAATAATGACAAGGATCATAGAGAATAGATATTTATGAATACACACCCCAATAATGACAAGGATCATAGAGAATAGATATTTATGAATACACACCCCAATAATGACAAGGATCATAGAGAATAGATATTTATGAATACACACCCCAATAATGACAAGGATCATAGAGAATAGATATTTATGAATACACACCCCAAAATGACAAGGATCATAGAGAATAGATATTTATGAATACACACCCCAATAATGACAAGGATCATAGAGAATAGATATTTATGAATACACACCCCAATAATGATAAGGATCATAGAGAATAGATATTTATGAATACACACCCCAATAATGACAAGGATCATAGAGAATAGATATTTATGAATACACACCCCAATAATGACAAGGATCATAGAGAATAGATATTTATGAATACACACCCCAACAATGACAAGGATCATAGAGAATAGATATTTATGAATACACACCCCAACAATGACAAGGATCATAGAGAATAGATCGATATTTATGAATACACAATGACAAGGATCATAGAGAATAGATCGATATTTATGAATACACACCCCAACAATGACAAGGATCATAGAGAATAGATATTTATGAATACACACCCCAATAATGACAAGGATCATAGA
The DNA here is from genome assembly GCA_036873755.1 of Hanleya hanleyi. NCBI lineage: Eukaryota > Metazoa > Mollusca > Polyplacophora > Lepidopleurida > Hanleyidae > Hanleya > Hanleya hanleyi. The sequence continues at coordinate 16,557 of JAVTVY010017018.1, read as the reverse complement.
GAATAGATATTTATGAATACACACCCCAATAATGACAAGGATCATAGAGAATAGATATTTATGAATACACACCCCAATAATGACAAGGATCATAGAGAATAGATATTTATGAATACACACCCCAACAATGACAAGGATCATAGAGAATAGATATTTATGAATACACACCCCAACAATGACAAGGTCATAGAGAATAGATCGATATTTATGAATACACACCCCAACAATGACAAGGATCATAGAGAATAGATCGATATTTATGAATACACACCCCAACAATGACAAGGGTCATAGAGAATAGATATTTATGAATACACACCCCAACAATGACAAGGATCATAGAGAATAGATATTTATGAATACACACCCCAACAATGACAAGGATCATAGAGAATAGATATTTATGAATACACACCCCAACAATGACAAGGATCATAGAGAATAGATATTTATGGATACACACCCCAACAATGACAAGGATCATAGAGAATAGATATTTATGAATACACACCCCAACAATGACAAGGATCATAGAGAATAGATATTTATGAATACACACCCCAACAATGACAAGGATCATAGAGAATAGATCGATATTTATGAATACACACCCCAACAATGACAAGGATCATAGAGAATAGATCGATATTTATGAATACACACCCCAACAATGACAAGGATCATAGAGAATAGATATTTATGAATACACACCCCAACAATGACAAGGATCATAGAGAATAGATCGATATTTATGAATTTCTATATTAAAAATGTGAAAAGTCTGTCTGAAATAGCTATTTTGGGATGAGATGGGGGTTTTGTCCGACTTTTCAATGGATTTATGAATGAAACACTGAACAGACTTTTGAATAAATATCTGCAAATCTAAACGGGAGGCCAGAAGGCCGGGAAATTGAAAGAAATGTGAATATAGAATGTAAATGCAGATGAAGATTGTGCAGATATCTTGAAATGAGTGGTAAAAACCTCAGCTATGAATCTGATCATTTCGTTCTAAAGTCGTGGATCAAAGTTTGACCCACTTGTCGTCCAGTCCTGATGTTCAAGCCGGAATCAAAACAGATGGCAGTTTTATAACGCGAATTATCCTATGGTGCACCTGTCACTCACTCACTCATCCCGGTAGAGTATAGGCCACGCGAATATCTCTCTTTAGGAACGGATGACTGGCGACTCAAGTGATAATTGACTGAAATCATACTGGCTAGTACTGATTACAGTTGTTGGCCATGATCACATTCGAAATTGATGTTCTGCCCTTCTTGGATACATTTTCAATTGATCTATTCTGCCTAACTCTGATGATTATTCCACAGTGACATGTATAGAGTAAAGTTCACCACGTGGGATACTTTTGCTCCCCTCCCCAATATATACACCTCAACACTGCATGATTTAGACTAGCAGGCATTAATCTTCCGGGTGTAGGCAAGGTTAAACTTTTCACATGATATATTCGGGTAAAGCTGTAATAGAGATCGTAAGTAGTTTTCCGCGGTCTGCTCTGTGGGTAATCGTACGTTTTGTCCGATGTTTTACATAGACATCCAAGAAATCTGCATACATTAACGTTGATAAGAAGTTATTATTCTAGGTAAAACCTTCGTGGCACAATAGGCCAATCTCCCGATATGTGGATTACAAATCATTGTAATTGTAATCTCAGCTACGTCTATACTCGTGCCATCAACGGAATCTCAAACTAAATTTCAAATGTAAAGTACAAAAAGTTTATCGATTAATGTTTCGCTGTTACCGTTGACGGCTTCCGGATAGCATAATATACTCCCGTTCAGAAAGACCTTTATCGCTATAAAAATGACACTGTAACATATCCCTTTCTGGATAGTACACTCTTAAAACGTTAGTGTTGGTATCCTGCCACCTTTTAAAGTTTTTATTTTATTTTAGCTCATGTGATTGTTGAAATCGAAGCTATAACACTTCCCAAGAGTCCACGCAGCACTTGCTAAAGTGTTGATATCCCAACACTTTATAGGTGTTAAAATGGGGATTTCGACACTTTCCAAGGGTTCCACAGTGCCTGATCTTAAAGTGTTCATTCAACACTTAATTAAGTGTTCATATTCTTAACATTTAGTTGAATGTAACAGTACAAATTCTCTGGAACTATTGACAATGGAATATAAACCAGATCACAGACATCTCAGACAGATTCTTCTAAGTGTTGCAGCGAGAACACTAGAGATACAGCAACACTTTCAGCAAGTTTTCGGTTGAGAGAATCCAGTTGAAAGAGATCGTGCACTTTTCAAAGAATTCATACATCAAATAATCGGATACTGCATTGGGTTAAATAACCAAATACTTAATGCTCTCTGCTTGTGGCCCCTCCATATTGTTTTGAATGAAACAGATGCGATGACCATATTTCCTGCAAAATGTACTTTAATAATATCAGGATAAAATCGCATGTATTACAGAATTACACACTTCAATAAACCAAGAAAAGCAAACCAGTGTGCTAGAGTTGTACACAATCTGGGAACAAATAAATTTTAGCTTTCACTCACTCACTGAGAGATGATATACTTCTTGACAAAGTTTGGCTTACAGCTTATCACTTTAGTGCAATATTCAATCTTAGCATAACCATCATAAGGAAGATGTAATTAGGTTACATAAGGTAAATTCGAAATATGAAAATATTCCATTACAACTATACTCATCATATGAACAAGTAGCGAAACCAAGAAATTCACATTCCACAGACACGGATACACAAACAAGGTCAAACAAACCACAGACACGGATACACAAACAAGGTCAAACAAACCACAGACACGGATACACAAACAAGGTCAAACAAACCACAGACACGGATACACAAACAAGGTCAAACAAACCACAGACACGGATACACAAACAAGGTCAAACAAACCACAGACACGGATACACAAACAAGGTCAAACAAACCACAGACACGGATACACAAACAAGGTCAAACAAACCACAGACACGGACACGGATACACAAACAAGGTCAAACAAACCACAGACACGGATACACAAACAAGGTCAAACAAACCACAGACACGGATACACAAACAAGGTCAAACAAACCACAGACACGGATACACAAACAAGGTCAAACAAACCACAGACACGGATAAACAAACAAGGTCAAACAAACCACAGACACGGATACACAAACAAGGTCAAACAAACCACAGACACGGATACACAAACAAGGTCAAACAAACCACAGACACGGATACACAAACAAGGTCAAACAAACCTAGCATTATGATCATATTATTGATGTTTATTTGATAATCCATTAAATTCGCCATGTTGGTATTGATATAGGAACTGAATTAATCAATAATTGTACTGACGTAGGCCAATAGTTGACTTAACTTAGCGAGTCACATGTTTTACTCATCTATTAAATACGACGCAAAATCATGCAAGTCACACAGTCTGTCTCATCCTAGTAGCATCGAGATCGAGGAAGTCAACATTGCTCAGGGTTCCTAATTGATCATGGAAACGATGATGTCGCATGATGATGCACCACTTGGCATGTCAATCGGCGAGGTCTGTTCAACAAATAGTCTTCCACTCCATCCTAGTTTTAACCTGATAAAAACAATGGTATCTGTTTATTAAATGTAGTTAGTTCAGTATAACAGAGGATATAAAGATGAAAAGTTAAAGGCATCCAGACAACACATATACTACGCAATCCGATACGGCAGCTGTCAATCCAACATACAAAGAAGGGGTGTACTCAATACCAATTAAAGTGCAAATACGATTGATCTGTTGCACCATGGGTTTTCTCTTCACATCATGACTGGTAAAAGCAAACCCATGATGCGTTTATAATTTCTTGTAAGATCTAATCCGGACAGTGAACAGATACAAGACTGAGAAAGAGCTTAACTCGACATGACTGTTTTTGGAAATAATTTGTGTACACATAGCATCTGACTAAAAGACAAAAAGTGACAAATATATCAAGTTCTTGGCTAATGTTGAACAAAAACATGAAAACTAAATGTTATGAATAAGTATACTTCAACAAGTTATAAGCGACAGCAAAAATGAATTGGAGTGATTTGCCAGAGGTGGGAAAAATTGAGTCTGTCGACTAAAAAGCAACCATATGACTCTACGGGAAAGCATCCCTCGGCACCTAGCATTCAGACCCGAGAATACGCTATGATCATTAACCCACTTGTGCAGTGACAAGCAGCCAGAGGATGCTAGGTCCCCCGCCAAAATGGCAGCAATATTTATAAGCGCTGTCGGTTTCAGAAGATATTCATGAGGATGGCAACAGCTACTTCACAGGCGTAAGAAGCAGAGGTGTCTTTCCACCTTCCCAGGTTTGAGATCAACTCCGAATGGCTGACTGAATGTTGATTGCTACTGTAATATATTTTCTTTACCATGTAGCATGAAAATTATGTAACTGAAATGCAACCCCAAGAGACAACTCATGGCATATTATCTGCAAACTAAATTTGACAAGAATATGAAGGCATCCTCAACCTATTGCCCAGAAACCAAATTTAGACTTTGCCACAAGCAGTCACCACCTGTACATGTAGGTGCAAGCAGGCAAAACACAATCCCAAATGACATCTCATGTCATGGTATCGGCATATGAACTTTGAGACTCTGAAGGGGTCCTCAAGTTATTGCCGGTACTAGATGCCCACCGGTGTTCATGTTATTTGGGGCGGGTCACATATGAATACAAAATTTGAGAATAATCTGATGAGCAGTTGCCAAATTATTGCCCGGAAACAAATTTTCCACCAGGAGACGCCACCTGTAGGCAGAAGCGGGAAAAATACAATCCCAAGGAACATGGTATCGTGGGGACATCTGCATACCAAATTTGAGAAGAATCCGATGAGGGTCCTCAAGTTATTGCCCAGAAACCAAATTTAGATTTCTAGGCGCAAGTCAGTGAAATGCATTATCAAGCGACATCTTATGTCACGGTACATTCTTACAAAATTTGAGAAGAATCCGATGGTCACAGGTCAGTTCTCAAGTTATTACCCGGAAACGAATTTGTGATGTTGCCACCAGGTGGCGCCACCTGTGAGTGCAAGTGAGCGAAAGGCAATCCCAAGCAACAGCTCCTGTCATGCTAAATGCATGCCAAATTTGAGAAGAATCCGATGAGCCGCAACGTTTCTCATGTTACCCAGAAAGTTATCACTTGCAGCATGGAATAATGGAATGAACTCTAGTGGCGCCACCTCCGGGTGGATTTTGCTGAAACGCATCACCAATGGTGTTTTGTCGCAGGGAATGCATTTACCAAATTTCGAAGAAATCCAACAAATTGTTCGAAAGTTATCGCTCGCGAAGGATTTGAACAAACATGAACGGACATGCATTAAAGATTGGAACAAGACCCAGTGGCGCCACCTACAGGCGGATCTTGCTGAAACGTAATACCAACAGACGTCTTGTCGCAAAGAATGCAGATGCCAAATTTCGGAGGAATCCGACGAAGCATTTAGGAGTTATCGCTTATGAAGCATTTGCACGAACATCCACGGACATGCACTAAAGATTGGAGCAAGACCCAGTGGCGCCACCTACAGGCGGATCTTGCTGAAACGTAATACCAACAGATGTCTTGTCGCAAAGAATGCAGATGCCAAATTTCGGAGGAATCCGACAAAGCATTTAGGAGTTATCGCTTACGAAGTATTTGCACGGACATGCACTAAAGATTGGTACAAGACCCAGTGGCGCCACCTACAGGCGGATCTTGCTGAAACGTAATACCAACAGACGTCTTGTCGCAAAAAATGCAGATGCCAAATTTCGGAGGAATCCGACAAAGCATTTAGGAGTTATCGCTTACGAAGTATTTGCACGGACATGCACTAAAGTTTGGAACAAGACCCAGTGGCGCCACCTACAGGCGGATCTTGCTGAAACGTAATACCAAGAGACGTCTTGTCGCAAAGAATGCAGATGCCAAATTTCGGAGGAATCCGACAAAGCATTTAGAAGTTATTGCTTACGAAGTATTTGCACGGACATGTCGACATGTCCGTGCATGCACGGACACATAGAAGCAAGAACCATTTTAAAGTCCCCGGCCGCGTTGCGGCGGGGGACAAAAATAGTAACATGAGACTAAAAGCAAAATCTGCACAGAACCGGTAGCACTTTGTTAAACTGTTGTACTGTGAGTTTGTTCTAGAAAATGGGGGAATGGGGGAATTCACACCACCGTGAGCATATTTTGTTTAATGTTTAGTCTATTTTCGGATGACAATAAGCCATCACCCATTAAAATAAGTATGAAGTGCCAGTGCGCCCTCCCACGACACAAACACTTTTTTCCCTGGAAGTGGAATAGCTCAAAGAAAAATTTATTCCACCACTGGTATGGATAAGATTTATCGATACGATATAATAGTAAATTATCAAACTGCAGCACCGGTTGCACAGGGTTCATGTCAGTCTTGTCTTCTCTCTTGCAGGAAACTAGCCTATGTTTATGTATACTATGATTGTCTTTTTGAATTTGGTGCTAATACTGTTATATGGAATATGGAATAGGTCTTTGGATTATGGTCACGGTTATTCTTTAATGGACGACGGCTGAATTATGAATGACGGACTAGACGCTTGTAGTTTGTGACAACGCATTGAACACAAGTGAGACTGTCTGTTGTTTAACAATCACACCCTAATTCATCAGATTTCAATGAACGCGTCAATTTCATTACATAGGCATCATCTTAATGAACTTAACTTTTTAAAACATAGAAATACACATAAATCCAGTTTATCATGATTCGAGCAGACCAAGTTTCCGGAAACACAGTTCCCGTTCGTCAACACAGTCAATGAAACATCCATGGAAAAAAAATAATTGGCGGCAAATATAAGGCTTAAAAGCGTTAACCGAACGCTGAGAGTGTCGAGGTATCTGAGTTTTTCTACCTGTAGCCACACAGACAGGTGATGACATGTATAATTCTAGAGTCAGCAGGCAAAAGGTCACAAACCACCATTGAAATTTCTAGGTGTAAGATTATTATCAGAACTTGACTCCCGGTAAACATTGATTGGCCATTATTCCAGACTGAACAAGAAATGGTCTGTGGCGTATTTTAAAATGTTTCTATAATATAAGCACCTTTCAAAATTAAATTTGAAAAAAATCTTGACCAGTTTTGAGTGACCGAAATTTTTTTTCAAATTAACTAGCCTATGTTTATGTATGAATGTTAAGTTGGTGCTAATACTGTTATGTGAATAAGGTTTCTGGATTACGAACGCGGAAATTCTTTAATAATAGACGGCTGAATATTGAATGCCGGTTTGGACGCTTTTATATTGAGCTGAATTTTGCGTCAACCATTATATTATTTGGTCTAGTGAAAGACGTGTATGCTGTGGAGTGGGTCATAATGAACTGGTTCACAGGGCGAGCAATACTTCAATGGGAGTGTGTCGTATTTGCTCCGGACTGTTTAATTGTAACTTTATATAATAAATCACATTGTTCGTCTCAGGTTACGTTTAAACTACGCTTTGTGCTAAAAAAAGCAGTGATCTATTTACGGTAAGATCATACGATATTGACTTACAGCCTGAAGTCGTAAATTCTGAATCAATATCTGCTAAACGAATGTATGGATTCAATAGCATGGTTTACATCTATTATAAAGCGCAGTGTTTCTCTTTTTTAAATTATCATCGGAACTTTGTACAAAAAATGCGGTGAACTATTTATAGTAAAATTATACGGTATTAGTTTCGTCTGACGTCATGCTGAACGATGATATATAGTCTTCTGACATGGTCTAGTTATTTCCGCTGTCTAGAAGTATTCATAAAGATGCCAATGAATATTTTGTATGAATAGAATTTACCCAATAAATCTGCTTCTGTATGTTAGTGACACGTAGAAGTTATCAGATGACAAAGTACAAACGCAAACCTGGAACTATGCAAGATACACGCATTCTAACGAGGTGCTCGGACATTTCGACGAAACCACCCTTTTGTCCTCCAAAAGAAAGAAATGTATAAAATCTGTGCCAGGGTATACATAAAACGGTCCGATCGTACACATAGTGTACCATTACAAAGGTATTGGGCTGTCGTCCAATTGATAGTATTAATTGATTAGCGACCGTTTCTTATGTACGTCAGTATGACGCAGCCTTGATTGGTAGGTGTGTGTGTTTGACACCTGTATTACACAAGAAGGGACATACGAATAGCTCTGGATTCTCCGCAGGTAATATTGACGGAATAATTTGATCATCTGCCGACAACCACTTCTTGTCCAAATTCGTCATTAGATCAAACCTAAACTGAAAATTAAGGGACTAACATCTCTTCCCTCAAAACAAGGTGTACAATAAAGATATTTGTAAGGGATATGGTATAAATTTTAGGAAAATGTTTGAATCCGACTGTTCTATTGGGGGAGCAAAAATCAAGGCCTAATGTTCTTCTTTTTTCGTACTCCGAAACGAAGCAAACTACACAGCTGAAACTGTTTGACTTTGTACGTTATAATATTGGGGTCATTTTGAGCCTATTCCTCCCTCCCCGCAAATCAGAATGGCGGCCATGCAAAAAACACACAGAAAAGTGAAGTTTTCATGTTTTTATTTCTTCGAAATTTTGCGATTTGCTGCTTATAAAAGTGCAAAACTATTTTATTTTACACGAGAGTATTATTTACTAATTTACTATACAGGTTTTTGTATAGGAGAATATTGGATTAATAAAAAAAAATCGAAAAATCGTCCGAAAAAGCCTTCTGGGAAAAATGGCGCCACTGTGACCTCGTCAGTGCTGTCATCTTGGATTCTGGCCCAAGGTTTCGAGTGTGGTAAGTTTCAGCTCCCTAGTCGCAGGGGTAATGAAAATATTTTAAAACAAGGGGAGGGACTGCAGTACACCCCAAATCTCCTACGCCATATAGGGTTAATATGACTGGCTGGTGTCAGTTATGTAGGTTAGTACCTCATCGTACTGTCTAAAAGCACAATTGGGAGATGGGGGTGGAAACTTGGATACTAGGCTTCCCTTTTGACTAGCTAAAGGAGTGAATGAATATGATTTAGACCTAAATACGTGTGAACTATATGTAGTCAATGAACCAGATTGCGATATGACATTTCAATGGGTATGGAGTTTGCCAATTTTTGTTTTAATACTTCCGAGTAACACCAGGAACCATAAAAAACTTATGATACCTGTCGCCCTTCCTGTTTTAGCCATATCCCAGCTCTGTATTAAAAGCAGAGATCTGTTTATGGTAAAATCATACGATATTGGATTATACTCTGAACGTACGTACGTCGATGTACGCTAAACGAATGTATAGTTTCCATATAATTATTTACGTCTATTTTTAATCATTTCTAAATGATATATTTATCCTACCTTTGTGCACAAGAATATGGTGAACTATTTATAGTGACATTGTACGATATTGGTTTACCGTTTGACGTCATAGCTGAACGATGCTATCTAGATTTCTGACATGGTTTACTTCTTGGCCATTTTCCCTAATGTCTTGATACTCAAGACGCGTTGGGGTGTATACCATGAATTCCGCTTCTTTATGTTCTTGAAATATCTGAATATATAGAGGATCTTACACGAGTGGCTATTTAATATGAAAGTTATGACACGAGTTGAGTAAGTTTTATATGTTGCGAGCTTTAGCGAGTATCACATAAAACTTACTCAACGAGTGCCATAACTTTCATATTAAATTGCCACGAACGTTAGATTCTGTTTGTCACATAACTATTTTTAAGCAAATTGTGAACGCAATAATTCGAGAGATTTCATCGTGAAATCTATCCCAAAATTTATTTTCTTTGTTTCCTTCTCGACGAAAAAACGGCCCTGACTCAGGCGCATCACAGCCTTACAAGTTGCTGTATACGCTAAGTCGATATACATGCAGTTCCAAAATGCAGAGTTTGAGCACCTACACTGTGAATAGGCTAAACACTTTATAAACACTTGATGTGTCTCAAAATAAAACACTAGTGTCTCAAAATAAAACACTAGTGTTTAAAATTAAAACACTATAGTGTTTTAATGGCACCGAGAAAGTGTTTATCACAAATACAAAAACACTTTTTCTCAAAAGTGTTTTAATCGCAAACACTTCATAAACACATGAATCCTAAGTGTTCCGCTGTAAAACACTAGTGTTTTACAAGACCATAAGTGTTTTTAGAAAAGTAGAAAGAGGTGTAAATTTGTGGGAAAAGGGAATGTGTTGACATGGATGGTCTAGAACAATGTGTGTGGCTGGCAATACATTTTCCACCTTACACAGCGCCCACTTTTACGTACAGTAACATGACAGTGCTAAACTACTGTTATGCTGGAAATGGAATAGGTCTTTGGATTATGGACGCAGATATTCTCTAATGGACGGCTTAGCTGGATTATGAACTATGACGGACTAAGAACGCTTGTAATTTGATAAGTATTTGGTACTGATCTCTACTGTTAAAATTTGATAATCCATATGTTCATCATTCAATTGACCGTACTTTCGAACTTTTCTGTGTTCGGAGGTAGTTTTTGGTCAGTAGTAGGGTAAGAGGATTTGGATGTCACTTTCCCCCGGATGTAAAAATGACGTCACAATTTCCCATGGTGGCGCCATCTGCACATTATGACGCATGGGGGGCAACTGGGGGCAACTCGATCTGCCAGAGTTTGGCTGCCATCTTGAATTTTTAAGGGGGTGTGGGCGGCCATCTTGAATTGTGTGGAAAAGGGGATGTATTCCTCCGCGGTGATGCGTTTTTGGCGGTGATTCGGTCTCGGGAAAAAGCTTCCGCGGAGAAAAAGTAGTCCCTAGATAAAATGGTCCGATGGGATCGAGTGAGGTATCAAAGTGAAGCTTATGTGAAGGGGCATCTGATGGGCTGGGTGTGGGGTTGACATATCGGCCTTCTGCGCATGCGCGGTGGCCCAAGGGTATGGAAATAGCCGTGTTGGAGCTAGGGGAGTTACTACTGGTCCAGTGGGGTCGAATGAGGTATCAAAGTGAAGCTTATGTGAAGGGGCATCTGATGGGCTGGGTGTGGGGTTGACATATCGGCCTTCTGCGCATGCGCGGTGGCCCAAGGGTATGGAAATAGCCGTGTTGGAGCTAGGGGAGTTACTACTGGTCCAGTGGGGTCGAGTGAGGTATCAAAGTGAAGCCTATGTGAGGGGGCATCTAATGGGCTGGGTGTGGGTTTGAAATATCGGCATTCTGCGCATGCGCGGTGGCCCAAGGGTATGAAAATAGCCGTTTTGGGATGTAGGGGAGTTACTCATGGTCCAATGGGGTCATATGAGGTATCCATGTGAAGCCTATGTGAGGGGGCATCCTGACTGGACTAGTGGCTCGAGCGTTGTCACCATTCTGCGCATGCGCAGACAGGGAATTGTGGGAAAAGGGTATGGAAATAGACGTTTTGGGATGTAGGGGAGCCACTAATGGTCCATTGGAGTTGTATGAGGTATCAATGTGAAGCCTATGTGAAGGGGCATCCAGTCATGGGTGGGTGCATGTAAAAATTTTCCTGAAAAAAAAAAAAAACGGAACACGGACTTTATCGAAAAATATGGGAAAATGCCTATATGGGGTATGGGGGGTATATAGGTCGCCGGGCTTAACGGGGCTTGCCTATCAATAGAGTTATCTCCCCCTAGTTCCAGGGTGGGTGTATGTAAATTTTTTCCTGAAAAAATACGGAACACAGACTTTATCCTAAATTACGGGAAAATGCCTATATGGGGTATGGGGGGTATAGGACCATCCTGGGAAACCTACTTCTCCACATTTGCGGTATAGGTTGTGGGGTCTCGTTTTCTTAGTCTCGTCAAAACAAACATGATAGGAAGTGTCCCGGAGCGAATCGGTGAAATTTTTGAAAAAAGTCACCGAGACCCATCTAGTCCCATACTGGGGGTATAGGATCAATGTTTGTCCCCCTAGGAAACGTACTTCTATACATTTGCGGTAGGGTTGTTTGGATTTGTTTTTCACGTCTCGTCATTTAGAACATGATAGGAAGTGTCCCGGCACGAATCGGTGAAATTTTTGAAAAAGTACGATATAGCCCCATAGGATCAATGTTTGTCCCCCTGGAAAACGTACTTCTATACATTTGCGGTAGGGTTGTGGGGTCTCGTTTTCTTAGTCTCGTCATTTAGAACATGATAAGAAGTGTCCCGGAGCGAATCGGTGAAATTTTTGAAAAAAGTCACCGAGACCCATATAGACCCATATAGTCCCATACTGGGGGTATAGGATCAATGTTTGTCCCCCTGGGAAACGTACTTCTATACATTTGCAGTAGGGTTGTTTGGATTTGTTTTTCACGTTTCGTCATTTAGAACACGATAGGAAGTGTCCCGGAGCGAATCGGTAAAATTTTTGAAAAAAGTCACCGAGGCCTGGGTAGGCCCATAGGCCTATACTGCATGGCTATGGGTGTATAGGGCCATACGGGGTGGACATGTTGGAGTCTAGTGGGGCCACCAATGGTCCAATGGGGTCGAGTGAGGTCTTATTTTGAAGCTCTCGTGGAAGAGCACTTGACTACACTAATGGTTTGTCCGTGTTCAATAGTCTGCGCATGCGCAGACTGGCCCGTAGTATAGAAAGTAGGCATTTTGGGGGTATGTGGGTGTGTGTTTGGGTTAGAGATGGGCTATTCACGGTTCGAATGGGTCGTGTGAGGGATCAATGTGAAGCTTGTGTGGGGTAGAGTCAGAATGGCGTGTTTTTAAGTGCAAGTCGTGTCAATCTGCGCATGCGCAGCCTGGCCGTAGTAGAGAAAGCAGGCATTTTGGGGTATGTGGGTGTGTGTTTGTGGTAGAGATGGACCGCTATGGGTCCGAATGGGTGGTGGAAGGTGTCAAAGTGAAGCTTGTGTGGGTTAGAGTCACAATGGTGTGTTTTTAAGTGCAAGTCGCGTTAATCTGCGCATGCGCAGTTGGTTGTAGTAAGTAAAGTGGCCATTTTGGGGCAGTACATGAAGGTATTTGGGGTCGACATGGGCTATTCACGGTTTGAATGCGTCCTGGAAGGTATCATCTTGTAGCTCTCGGGGTGTAGACCTCGATTTGAGGGCTGTTCACGTCGCCTGTGACGTCATCGGTGACGTCATCAGTACGAGTAGTAAGTAAAGTGGGCATTTTGGGGCAGTGAAAGGAAGGTATTTGGAATTTGGTATTTGTGAAAGGAAGATGGACCATCCTTGGTCCGAATGCGTCCTGGGGGGTGTCATTTTGTAGTTCTCGGCGTGCAGACCTCGATTTGAGGGCTGCCCACAGCATCTGTGACGTCATTGGTGACGTCATTAATAGGAGTAGTAGCGAAAGTGAGCATTTTTGGGCAGTGAAGGATGGTATTTGGTGTAGAGATGGACCATCCTTGGTCCGAATGCGTCGTGTGCGGTGTCATCTTGTAGCAACGCCCGCCAACACCAAGCTCAATGCTTCAACGCCCTGGTGAAATAGCTCAGAAGCTCTGATTTTCTAGATATTTCATGGAATTGTCACTCATTCTTCGAAACGCAGTGACGTTCGTCGTTACGCCTTAACAGACCGGAGACAGTACAACAGCAACAACAACAACAAAAATGGGACATGAGAGAACAACAACAACAAGAAGTTTTTTCATATAGTTTATTCTCCCCAATGTTACATCATACCCACGCTAAGAAGACTCTTCGTCCAATCAGAGGCCACCATTTGCATCTGTCATATTCGTTCCTGTCCGTTAGATGTATTCTTGTCCAATCAGAAGTCTCCATTTCAGAAAGTTCTATCTTCGGCCATGTTCGATTTGAACCGTTTATTCTAATCATCGTCGGGCAGCCCAGGATACCGTTGAGGCAACATATCCTCAGATAGTTGTTTGTGCATTCTGAGTATCTATCAGTGCATGGGTGAATACATTCACCCGATGGGTTGGTCGGTCAGCTTGGTCACGAAAAACGTAACATTGGTCACACTCTCCACTGCCCACTTGGTGTTGGGGCGTTGTTGTTGGGCCCATTCCATGGGATCCACGGTGTCCAGTTTCTCCAGCATCGTCTCTAGCGACACTCGCTTAATGATGGTAAACGGTTGGTCAAATACCCGGATGTTACTGCTCGGGTAAAAATATCGGGCTTGGTCTGTGTCCTTATGCTGCAGCACATAACCAAACGCCAGATTTAATTTGAAGGACGTAGCTTGGTCATTGAAGATGGCTTCCACGTAATTGCGTAGACGGGTGAGGTCAGTCAGTCGGAAATTGTAGATATCTTGAATAGGGCGATGACGGATCATGGGCCAATGGCGCAGATAGATGTCACTCACTGGAGGGGCGTCCTGTAAGAGATCGCTAGGAACATTTATGGGCTCGTCCAGAAAATGTTCGATGTCGTCAGGCGTATGACTCGAAACCGTAACACTGAGGTCCGGCTGGATATCCACGCTCTTCTGAACTGTGGGTATAGGCGGGCTCTTCATCGTCGCATCACCAGTGGCGTTCGTCTTCCCGGGTTCATCTTCACTGGGTCTGACCCTCATGGGTGCCTCTTTAGTGGAAAGTTGTCGCTCATACCGTGGTGATGGACTATGAATCAAACGTTGGTGCTGTCTGAACCGACTGGGTCGTTTGAAGAGTCGACCACAATCGGTACATTGTACCGTCGCACCGCGTGGAGTGCCCTCTCATGGCGCAGTAAATGATCCTCCCGATTGAATGACCGTGAGCAGATTATACAAGTATACCGTGCATCGTTGTGGATGGAGGCCTCATGGCGGCGCAAGTGATGCAGACGAATAAACTGCTTCTGGCAAGTTGTGCAAGTGAACATCTTGGTGGCTGACACAGTGTCCAGGCTGCTTCCCTTTTATAGCACGCTAGCTGGTCATCTATTTTTAGCACACTCAGTTCAACTATCCCCAAGTCGAGGGCCGAGCCGTGACATCTTCGGCAACCTCCGTGTCTCTTCGGTCACCTCCGTAACGTCAACGATCAACATGTAGACATATAGAGTATGTACGGCATGTAGTGGTATTCATCAGTGCATGAGTGACGTATTCAGCCGATGGGGGCGGTCGGTCAGCTTGGTAACGAAAAACGTAACATTGGTCACACTCTCCACTGTCCACTTGGCGTTGGGGCGTTGTTGGTGGGCCCATTCCAAGGGATCCACGGTGTCCAGTTTCTCCAGCATCGTCTCTAGCGACGCCCGGTTAATGATGGTAAACGGTTGGTCAAATACCTGGATGTTACTGCTCGGGTAAAAATATCAGGCTTGGTCTGTGTCCTTATGCTGCAGCACATAACCAAACGCCAGATTTAATTTGAAGGACGTAGCTTGGTCATTGAAGATGGCTTCCACGTAGTTGCGTAGACGGGTGAGGTCAGTCAGTCGGAAATTGTAGATATCTTGAATAGGGCGATGACGGTAGAAACAGTGCCGGATCATGGGCCAATGGCGCCGATAATGTCACTCACTGGATAGTCTTCGTGTAACACATCGCTGGGAACATTTATGGGTTCGTCCACGAAGTGTACTTTGCCCTCCACGTCGTACAAAATCTGGCCCAAGGTCTTGTCGTCGGAATTTGACTGTTGAATTAGGGCGACATCATCATCAACCCTCGTGCGATGGGTGGGAGTTCCCGCTGTCTCGATACTGGTGCCTACGGACTCTTCTACCTGCAAACGTGGCTGCAGAACAGGGTGTTGTGTGCGTTGGTGTCGCAGCAACTGACTGGTCAGTTTGAAAAGCCGACCACATTCTTCGCATGGACGCTTGGGTACTTCATGGCGTGCACGTGTGTGGCGCTGTAAATGATCCGGGCGCTGAAACGACAGTGTACATATCGAACAGTTATACCGGGCGGTTCCTTCGTGCTTGGTAGCCTCATGGCGGCGCAAGTCGTGCACACGAGTGAATGATTTCGAGCACGTAGTACAAGTGAACATCTTGGTGGTTGACAGAGTGTCTGATGAAACGGCCAGGGCGCTTCCCTTTTATAGCACGCTAGCTGGTATCATGTTTGGGCACCTCCGTGTCTCTTCGGTGATCTCCGTGACATCTTCGGTGACCTCCGTGTCGCGTGTCACGTGACCGGAACTGACCTTTGACCCCGGCGTGCAAATGGGCGTCAACGCCCGGTGGTGGTGGTGGTGGTGGTGGTGGGAACCCCCGTGTGGCAGAGCTCTTGTATCGGATCTCTTGGAGCTCAAGGCCTGTGGAGCTCAGATCTCAGAAGTGACATTTGCATATGACCGCTGTGAGGTCACTTCCGCTTCCGTTCACGTGACCGGAACTGACCTTTGACCCGCCTGTGTGTATGCGTGTGTGTCTGGGTGTATGCGTGTGCGTGCAAGTGCGTGTGTACGTGTGTGTGTATGTATGCCTCTGTGTGTGTATGGGTGTGCTTGCGAGTGTGTTTCTTGGATCGGAGCTCTTGGAACTCAAAGCCTGTGGAGCTCAGAGCTCGGAAGTGACATTTGCATATGACC
>JAVTVY010017015.1:0-62404 GCA_036873755.1 Hanleya hanleyi | reverse complement strand
TATCTCAATTTTCATATATTTTCAACGAAAAGGTTGCTTTTGGGCAATCTGGAAAGGACAATTTTAACTTTGTGCTACAACAGTCTCAAAGAGAGTCGTGTCTACACGCATTGGAGATCAGGTGACTATCCGGTAGATCAATATTGAAACGACTACAAAGTAAGGCCCGCATTGCGTCACTCTCTCGACAGGGACTATTTTGCAAAGGATCATGCGATCACACATGTGACCTGTCTTCCTAGAGACCCATTTGCGACTGCTCGGCGTATTCAGTCAAATTACAAGCGCCTGGTCCGTCATTCATAATTCAGCCGTCGTCCATTAGAGAATATCCGCGTCCATAATCCAAAGACCTATTCCATATTCCATATAACATTATTAGCACCAAATTCAAAAAGACAATCATAGTATACATAAACATAGGCTTGTTTCCTGCAAGAGAGAAGCGGTCAACAGTTTTCAATGATGCCGGCAAGACATCATGATGTTCCAAAAATATCAAATCCGTATCAGTAATCTTAATCCATAATATTCGTCGTAAAGTCGTCATCTAAAGAATGATGTATCTCAGTCACGCTTTGATTGTGACTGTTCATATGAGTACCATGAGGATCTTGAAGTACATGGGTTCATACGGCCCCTAGCCCCGGGTTAAACGAAATTAGACACAAGTTACGAAACGTAACGCCATAGATCTTGCACGCTACGCTGGTATTTTGCTATCATCATGCGATATGTATCGCCGAATTTGAGAAATTTTGAGTGGAGGCGCTTGGTCATAGTACCTCGCGCATTAATGGTGTAAGGATTTTGCACCGCTCTGATGTAAACCGAGATCCGCAGCACGCGAGGCACACCGCATGCTACGGGATGTGCTTCCGCTCACATATTCCTCGTTCTATTTCTCTCTTATCAGGAGATAAAATATATATCCAAATGAAATTGATCTCCATGGTAACGGAAGTCATACAGCTGACATGCACTGTTCGGAGTTTCGGCGTGATACTGTGTGTTCAACATGGATGCCAATATGGATTCCTATCAATGCGGTACGAGGTAATATATCGTACATTATTGTATGAGACCGTACCGAGTGCTACAGATCAACATGGCAGTCCGTGTCAGCAAAAGTTAGGGTTTCTCCGGCTACTTTTTGCGATTAATGAATGAATACTTAGCATTGAAATATCCGTGATTAATATGGTCCGTCACGTCATTTCTCCAACGTTAATGTAGCTACTTCGAAAACCAAGAGAAACGTTGGGTTCAGACCCATGAAATGATACGCCGTCTACTCACCACTGACTATGGAGGCTTCTCGTAGAAAGAGTGTCGCAGGACTAGAATGTGTGCAACACTTTGATACCCACTGCTACTCTCATCTAATATAATTTCATTTGATTAGCTTCTGATTTTTACTCTTTGTGCCAGCTGTTCCATGCATATTTGTCAGTTATGAATTCTGGGACATCGATCTGCGATCTATTCTGTCCATGAGCGCCATGTTTACATGACGCCAGTCGTATCTAGATGACCAGGATAGACGTATTAGTGCAAATCATTAATAATATCGCTTCGACGTATTTTGAAGCTTTTTTCTTTGGCCTGGTCGATCACAGATCACTATGATCGACATCACAAACTGAACACCAACCCAGGCTTCATTTGGTTAGGTACAGGGGGTTCTCATGGAGCGAAAACAGGGAAAGTTGATCATCTTTCCGCATCATTATATTTTCACCTTTCAGCTTGGTGTCTTGGAGACTGCAGACTGACCTGCGTGGAGAATAACGCTAAGTTTGACGGCGTTTTCTCGTACAGTGGACCCCGAGTTCTCGTCATCGAACAGAATATGGACTGCGACAGAAATTTGTTTGGAGACCCGCAGTTTGGAATGCTGAATCTCCTCGTCACAGAATTGGCGAAGATTGTGGTGAAAAGTTTGCCAAAACATATCGATGATTTAGTAAGAACCGTTTACCTTGTCATGTAATGTCTGTCCGTGTATCCATACACGCCGATCACAAGAGAGCGATTGGGAGGATTGACTTCATATTAAGCATATTCATATATTGTACTTTAGAGACACGATGATTTCTTTTCTTTTTTAAAGAATATTTTATTGCACGGAATATCTTACTGACCAATTTAATAATTGAAAATCAAATCTATCAGATTGAACTTTGTCCCAGATTCTAATCTTTCCGATTGAAAGTTTTTCAATCTGAGAGGTTAGAAATATCCTTAATGGTTCAAAATTTAATCAATTAGGGTAGTTTCACACTGCTGTATCCAACTCAGGTATCCCTAGATAGTTGTTTGGAGCTTGTGATCAAGTAAACAATCGGATCAAATGTTGAGGTCATTAAGCTCCGACCCCCCGAGCAGAGGATCATGGGTAAATTCAAGATGGCGACCACGTGGGGTACCAGAAAAGTGATTTTTTTTCGTCATATTTCTTCAAAATTTCTGCTTTTTCGCGATGAAAAGTGGACAAAAACTATTTTATTTCACATGCCAATTAATATTTACTAATTTGTCATGTAATTGCATAAATAAAAAATTCGGAAAATCTGACCGAAAAATCGTCCAAAAAATGCTGTTTTTGAAAATGACGTTACTGTGACGTCATCTAAGCGACCATCTTGGATTTTTCACATTTTCTGGCAGAGCTTGACTCAAGCGTATGGTGTGGTAAGCTCAAAGGGCAAAAAAAATAATTGTGGGGGGTGATTGGCACTTTGGTATTATCAGAAGTCTACCAAACCAGAAGTATGACTTTTGGTGATTCTTTCACGGCAGGGCCCTCGGTGGCCGACTGGTCTAAGGCGCTTCGCTGGTGACCGCTAGCCTCACACCGCTGAACCGGCACGGGTTCGAGCCCTGCTAGTCCATGCGTGAAAGTTTGTCAGTTACTTGCCGAAGGGCGGTGGTTCTCTCCGGGTACTCCGGCTTCCTCCACCAACCAAACTGACTGTCACCATATGAGTGAAACAAACTTGAGTGTGACATTAAGACAAATTCCCTCCCTCCCTCCCTTTTCACGGCAGCATCCCCAGTTCCCACTGATTTCATCGCACATGTGACGTTAGCCGTTGGCTCCTTCATAGTTGGCGTTAAAAATAGCTGAATTCGACCTGGCATGTGTGCTAGAAGTTATGTATGTTGCTCGCTTGAAATCAATACCAGAGATGCAGTCGAGTCAAACATTTTATCAAAACAGCTGCGTTATTTATAGATGCAGGTGCGGCACGAGGCACACCGGACTGCTTTATGTAGGGAAGCGTGCCGAGTGTGACCCAATGGCCGAAGGGCAAACTTCTACTTTGGTAGACTTCTGGTATGTTCAATTGCAACCTACCGCACCAGCAATATTGCTGTCAGGCGATTGAATTGAACGATCTCCTGTTTGGGGAAATATGCACGAATCCAGCAAGTCGGAATCGGCTTTTTTCAAGTCTTCTTACATTTTCAGCTAACTCTGGCTTACGAGAACGCCCGATCAAATGGTCTGTGGATGGCTTCTGTTGCCTTAGATAGCCCAGAAGACTATTTTGTACAGGCTTCGTTGTCCTGGTTCACCGCCACAAGGTATACTGACTTCACAACAGGTGGGTGAGCAAACCGATAACACGGAACTCCCATTGGAGCAGGAGTGTTTTTTATTACCAGCGTTTGTATTGTAGCTCAAGGAAGTCACTTGGCACCGAAACTAAATGTGATCTGGAAAATGATATTGGTAGTGAGTAAATGGGATTCCGGGACCGCATGTGAAATTTTGAAGGGGGCAAGGAACAGTGACTTCATTTGACCTCGTGAACGTTTGATCGAGAATGTTCCGGAGTAGGTCGAATGAAGTCACTGTTCCTTGCCGCCTTCACAATTTCACATGCGGCCACAGAATCCCATTTTCCGGAGTAATCCGGCATAATTGGATGATAAAATATATTCATAAAATGAACAAAAACGAAGATTACTTAATATCCTAATGCTATACAAATCGTGGGGAAAAACAATGATACATTAACAATCTTATTCTCTTATATCGATACAAAAGTTCCTGGTATAACTACTATTTTTCTTATAATCTGTTACATCCAGTCAAACTTGTGTTAAGAGTTTACTCTCTGGAAGCAAAATGGTCTCTTAAAGCATGTTTTCTTTTACTGAAGGCAACATGGAAAACTCACTGTAGGAGTTTCATACTGTGGTTTTTAGAGACAGTTGGTCGCTTAAAAAGGTGGTCGTTAGAACAGGTTTCGCTGTATTTCGAATATTCATAATATATCGCTCTGATTAAAATATTACTGAATATATCATTCGGAATCAATGTTCTTAATATCGTCCTTTTCCCTATAGTCATATATAATCGTATTATCGTATATCAGGCAACCCACGAAATCGACTACTTGGGCGCTTCTTCGTAGTCTATATCGTATAGCGTTTGTAAACACCTCGTTGTTTCCAAATGTCATTATGAACCTAATTATTTTGCAGATTCCCTGCAAATTCATTATTCGATTGTGATATGATTAACGTAAAGTTTACTCTATCTGTGGCATGTAATTATTCTTGGCCATTTCAGCCGATTCATCTTCGTCATAGCCTTGATTCAAATACTGTTGTTTCCTCTCTTATTCTTCATTTATAGAACTGGTAAACATTTCTTTCCAGACAATTGACTATCTCCTTAGGATGAATGCTTTCTTCATTATCACTCTCTTTATCTGAAAAATATGTTCTTCAACGCCCATCCAATCCAGTCAGTTTCGTAATCAGGACCTTGACCCTGTTGAGGCTCATCATCATCAATCTGCTTAAGCCAGGGTGGAGTTGTCCGTCAATATAGTCCATCCCCAACCTGTGCACTAGTTTTAATCTCTTTCGGTCTACTAGTTGTCATTGTATCATACTCTGGTACATTTTTTTGTCGGCCTTTGAATTTCAGGCGTCGGGAGGGCCATATGGGGATGGCGTTTCCATGCGTTTTCATAAAGTAATCGAGTCGTCTCGAGTAAATACGACGATCTAATAACGACACCCACGTCGCGTGGGTCTGTAGTAGGGGGGAGGGGGTGCAAGGTGAACCACTGTAGCTTACGGATTACATCAACTGATAGTTGCATATGTACCCCACAATATCCTTTAAAATTACCTCATAGTAAAAATTAAGGTTAGTTCTGTTGTCTGTTTTAATTTAAACGCATATGCATATATTAGCCTAATGCTCATCCTAAGGTGTAAGTTGAACGGTTCATGTTGTATTATGAAATTGCGCGTTCGAAAGAGGGTGTAGCTGTAGCCGAGAAAATATCTATCTGTGCTATACCACCAGGCGATCGAGAGAAAAGGAAACCAAGAAACCGACGGAATGGAGCGGAACAAAAATTGCCTATGAAAACCAAATCGCGTAATACAATTTTGTATAAAAAGCAGTGCTTCTGTTAGCGACAACACCAAAGCTTTATCCCAGCTTTCATAAAGTGACGTCAAATAGTGTCACCGAGCATTTAAAATTGGCGTTTGGTCATTTCATGTTTGACTTCACTTTTCTCAATGAGCCATCGCAATATAAATGTTCAGTTTTATACCCTTTATATATTACAGATAACTGTTTTTTGTGCAGAGTAAAAAAAATATATATATATTTGACTTCCCAAGCGTAACAGCCTTGTGATAGAAATATGGCTTTTCCCTAATTCATATAACCCATGAAATGCAGAATCTCGCACTTCTTGTATTCGATGTAAACATCGCGAGATTGTAGTTGAAAGAATCAACCCTCAATGTCCGGAAATGCAAATTCACATTGCGTTTCTTTGTCGCCATACCGTTATACTCAAAATAATAATCCGTTAAAATTTAACGTATTACTATCCGTTAGGTAGTTTTAACGGATTAATCCATTATATAAACGGAAATAGTACGTTATACAATGTAGTAAGGGAATCTTCCGTTGTTGTATTGCACTGACGGACTCATCCGTTACATCAACGGAATATCCCAGTCAGCAAGTAATCATTGGTTCCACCTGGGCAAACGTGGGCATGTCGCGGGCTGTGGGGGCATGGGCAACCCTACACTAGCCCCAAGTGGGTTAAGTACTGGGAAGCCCACATTCTGAATTGGGCTGTGTAGGAATAGGCAAACCCACGTCGGCCCCATGCGGGTGAAATATGGAGGAACCCACATTTGCACAGGCTTCATCTGCCACGTTAGCCCGACGAAGGCCCAACATCGGCAATTAAGACATTGGCTCGACATCGGCAAACCAGCATTGTCCCAGCGGGTATGAATGATACGAGAGATGGAGGCCAAGTGAGGGCCATCTCGGCGTTGCCATTGTGTGTTATTGTCCATGTGGGGCCCACGTCGGGGAGAGTGAGGGCAAATGTGGGCCGACGCCGGCTTTCCGGCGATGGGCCAATGTTTGGCGAGTCATGTGGAGCCAACGAGGGAAAGCCCAAGCGATGTATTGGCCGCATCGGGCCGACGTGGGCATCTCCACATTAACCTAACCACACCGGGCCGTCGTGGGCATCACCGCACCAAGAGTTATCTAACTTGAATGAACCTACTCATTTGTTTTACTTTTATGAGCAGGAAATTGTAATTTTAAAATTTATCTGCATGTATAATTACGTTTGCTATTAATGAGCAATATCGGAATTATATGCCAAACATGTCCGACTCTGTCCGATCGATAGAATTTTAATTTTTTTAATTTCTTCCTCGACAAAGAGAAAGCACTGAATTAAAAACCACATGAGAGTTAATCAGCGCAGTCAATATCAATGCGGTTTGAGTTAAAATCATTAAACGTTGGATGTTACGAACGATTCCGATGATCTATATAGTGAGAGGATTTTTCTCTTAACTCGGACGTTAGAGTTACGTGAAAAAGTCCACTCAATATAAACCCAGTTTGCATGGGATAAAATTTAATAAATTTCCGGTTACCAGCAAGGGCCCAACGTTGAATCCGTTAGAAAATAAGAATCCGTTACAATAACGGAATATTCCCTCGATTCCCTGGGGACGGACTTTTCCGTTAGATTTAACGTATAATAAAATCCGTTGAATCCGTTAAAAAATAGGAATCCGTTACAATAACGGAATATTCCCTTGATTCCCTGGGGACGGATTTTTTCCGTTCGAGTAAACGGAATTTTATTTTGAGTGTACATGGAGCCTTTACAGGTCAACCACCTCGCTGGGGGTCTAATAATACCCCAGCCACGGTTCAGATTTTTGGACAGGATTCCCGGCCGTGCGCACATCGCCGGAAGTGACATCATATATAGTAAAATAGATGTTTGCCGAACATTTCGATTACTTTTCAAGTCTGCATAATACCTCTGCGTTAAAAATAATTATCTGGAGATTATTTTCCCTGTTTATCTGGACATAGCATATGAAAAGTACTTCGCTCATGTGCAAACCTGAAGGATTTGTTCGGCCCGGTTCAAACTGAACCGTGCGTACGTGGGTTTTTCCCTATACGTCATAGCAACGTAGTAAAGTTCAACTTCCGCTATTGGAGGCAGGGATGTTAATGAGCCTGTGAAATGGAGCATGTGCGGCGGGGAGGATGTATATGTGTATGACTTTGATATTTTGTTTATATTTGCAGGGGGAATGAACTATTGCGGAGAAAATCTTTGCGCCTCAGAAGACTTGGCCAGAAATAGCATTCGACAGATTGACAGCGGCTTGTTTAACCTCTTGAATGAAGTTTATAACAACGGACGAGATTATTTACAAGGTCGCGTGACGGTGTGTAAATGGTGATTAGTTGTAACACTGTCTGATTGGACATACCAGGACGCAGCCACGCATGATAGCGTTTGATTGGCTGTCAGTTGTCACGTTGCATACATGTATACGAATCTGTCAAAGGTTGAATGAACAAGAACACGTGAATGAACGCGTGACTGTGTGTTATTGCTTGTCATTCGTTACGTTTTCTGGAGGGTGTATCTACAAGAACGCGTGACGGTTTGTGCTTGAATAGAGATTGATTATACATGTGACGGACCAGGGTACGTGTAACTGGTCGTTTGTTAGGTGCTGTATACAGAAATGCGTGACACGATGTAACTGGTGATCAGTTGGTGTCTAACCGAGATTAAATATACCAGAATGCGTCACAGTGTGTTACTTCTGATCAATTCTTACGTGATGGTGTTTAATTGATGATCAGTTGTTATGTTTTTCGACGGAGTCGTATACCCACGTTTTGGCTCGATACTCATCCGTTATGTGTGCTTTTCTTATGCATTCCTCTGTCTTGCCTTTTATAAGGTGATAACAACAGAATAACGCTTGTTTATGTGAATTACAGACAAAAGACAAATTGAAACCAATGGAATTATATAAAATAAATTTCTCCTGCGAAAAAGAAAGAAACATGCCTAAAGCCTGTTCATTTTAATTAGTCGTATACTTTGGAGCTTGTCGAAAATCAATAGTTAACCCTACAACAATTTTCTTTTTTTTGCAGCGTGTATAACAAACTGAACTCTACAAAATGACGACTAAGATTTCTCTGTGATATCGATAATATATCAGCCTGGAACTAACTTTTAAATTCTCTCCATATAAAACTCCAGTACAGTTGTTCATGTACCGGGCCGCAATTACATAGGGAGACGTCATAATGTATTCATGATCATTGGCACAAAGGTCATTGATGCCGAATACAGTAATAACAGGCGGTCCGGTGGAGTGTCGCTTATATCCCATGCACAGTGAAATTCCCGAATGATAAACCGCACACACCTATATATGACCGTACACGGCATTGTTAACCTTTGTGCTGGACAACACGAATACATTATGACGTCTCCCTATGTAATTAAGTCCAGGTACACGAAACAACTGTACTGGAGATTTACATGGAGGGAATTACAAAGTTATTTCAAGAGCGATATATTATCGATATCACGGAGAAATGGTAATCATTTTGTAGAGATCTGTTTGTTCTACACGATGCAAAAAAGAAAATTTATGCAGAGTTAACTGCTGATTATTGAAAAGCTCCAAAGTAGACGACTAATTAAAATGGACAGACTATAGAGCCCTGATTCTGGGCGTATTTAGTATGTGCAGAAATTCGACAGAAGCTCCCGATTCAAGACTTATCACACGAGAACCGGGTATTAAACTTACAAACTCTAGCAGATCAGATCGACAGCTATATAGGTACGAGTTTATGGTCCATTTGCGTTGTCAATATTGTAAATCCAGAACATACGGAAACTCTGGTGATTAGAGTATATTATGGGCTTGCATTCAAGCTGGGCATTTTGTGAAATGAACCATTCTTTCCGGATAAATTTTAAAGTGTATAGAACAAACTAAGATCTACGAAATGACCAATCATGAATCTTTCACTATCGCGTTTAAAATAATTTGGATACAACTACATAATTCTTGTTTCATATACCGAGCGAGGGTATAGGGCGGCGTCATTTATAACGCGGTCAATACAGCCGTACGTATAACAGGCGATCAGTTGGTGTGTCGACTTATCCCACAACTATCCAATTACCGATGTAAACCACACATCCCCGCTTTTTTGGCCGTAAACGGCTGTATTGACCTTTGCCCACAAGAACATCAATATTATGACGTCACCTGTATGCGAGTTAGAATCGGTACATGAAACAAGTATTATGGAATTTTATATAGAGAGAATTATAAATTATTTAAAAGGTAATGGGTCATACATATCGTGGAGAAAGGCTGGTCATTTTATGTTGCAAGAAAGAAAGTTTAAATTTACAGGCCAACGCGTAAATGGTCATGGAACTTGTGCCGTGGTTAGGCAACTGGTAGTCAATAAATATATTCTCGAAACTCGAATAGATCTGGAACTTGAACATTAATCGTGTTGGCCTAACTGTCTATTAAGTAATTGCTGAATTTCTCAAATAAAACAGTTTCCTATTGCCATGGTAACCATATTTCTGACAATAATAATATTCGTTTAAAAAATTATACTGTTATTAATTAGTTTCAGAGAGATTAAACTTATAGATAGCTCGGGATATTCCACCATAAAGCTAGCTCCTTGTTAGTTCAGACAGTCAGTGCTCAGAGCACCCATACCTTTAAAGTAAGGAATAGTAAGGACCTGCATACGGCGTATGCGTATCTCGTCTGGTAGCATTTGCTAGATCATTTGCAGATGTACCGAATTTAATCAACACCACAGAATATTACTGCAGAAACCTGTCAATCAGGGCTATATCACCAAACTCCTCCATTCAAAGTTTCTCAAAGTCTGTGATAAATATCGTACACTGACGGCAAAATACGATCGTAGCGTGCAAGATCTCTGAGGCTACGTTTCGTAACCTTTGACTAATTCAGCTTAACCCAAGGCCGCTTGAATATCATGTGTTTTACATCTCCAAGATGGTCAATGAACAGTCATAATCAAGTCGTGACTGAGATACATACTTTGGAAACGACTTGGCATTTACTTGGATAAAGAAAAATGGTTAGTGATTATAGAACTTAGAACATCATCGTGTTTTGCTGATATCGTTGACAACTGTTGACCGCTTCTCTCTTGTAGGAAACCATGTTGTGTTTTTATTTTTTTCATTTCATACACATTTGGAAATGGTGCTAACCTCCATTGAAATAGGTCGGTCGATTATTGACTCAGAAATCCCTTTATGGACGACGGCTGAATATTGAATGTCGGATCTGACGCTTGCTCCGGTCCTGTTAGTACCGGTCTGAAAGAAACGATGGTCCCCAGAAACCAGTGTCCGGTCTCCTATGCTTTACCTTGGGCGGACACTGATATCCATGTGACCCTTTTGAGATGTCAATGTCCGGGCTAGATCAAATCATAGCAAGCGGACATTTATAACTGGGGGACCACCGATTCTCTCACACCGGTGTTACGTAATCAACACTGTAATCACTAAAATTCATTTCCATATATTCCTGAATCACAGATTTTGCACTTCATTGCTTGGAGTCATGCAGTAAGGGGCATTTAACTATAAGCATTTAAGCATTAATACTACCTTGATCATAATAGGTATGGCTATGCCGTTATGATTCTAAAGAACTGTTTTGAAACAAAAAAATATATATTTGAAAACGTTTGCCGACACCAGGATTCGAACCTGGGTTGTCTCGGCCACAACGAGAAGTCCTAACCACTAGACTATCATGGCTGTTACAAGAGGTGACACAAATATTTCTACATAGATATAAAACCGTTACAAAAACTTGAATATCAATCGTGTTGTCCCGTTTAACTGTCTATTCGGTAATTGCTGAATTTATCAATGAATTTATTCATTTGAATAAAGAACAATGGTTAGTTATTAGGATTTAGAACATCACCGTGTCTTGCCATTGACAACTGTTGATCGCTTCACTCTTGTAGGAAACTATCTTGTGTTTATATTATTTTTATTTCATACACATTTGAAATTGGTGCGAACTGTCATACGAAATAGGTATTTCGATTACTGTCAAGGAAATTATTTTATGGACGATATCGAATGTCGGATCTGACGCTTGCTGCGGTCCTGTTAGTACGGGTATGAGTTACGTCAACACTGCTCTCTAAAAAAAACTTGAGTGAAATTTCACTCTCAAGTAAGAGTGGAAATGCCTCCCACTCAAGCACTTGACCGAAATAATGAGCAATGAGCAATTGAGTGAGGTTCATAGAAGTTGAGTGAGTTCAACTTGAGTGAAATTAACTTCAGTCGACTTGAGTGATTTATCAACTCAAACTAGAGTGATGTTTGAGTGAATTTCACTCAACTTGAGTGGGGTGGATTTCCACTCTTAGTTGAGTGAGATTTTCATTCAAGTTTTTTTCCTACGAATTAGGCTACCATCTGCAAATTGTCCGGTAGTCGGTGAGTGAGTGAGTGAGTCCATCCGAATCCTTTTGTCGGCAAAATAAAGAGAACCGCTGACATTAGAACCTTGATTTTTTGCATGAAGGTGCATTGGGGGACTGTTATCAGCTGACCGAATTCTGAAGAAAATTTGATTTATAGTTATTTTTTTATTATTTATTGATGGCTCAGCGAGTGCACTGTCATGCCCATCGGGAACCCTTGGTTGTATGTTTCACTGGGACTTTTGAAGATTCACTGATACGGCAAATAACGTTGGACACACCGGTTCTCGTAAAATTACCGAAGTTAAGCGACTTTGAGCCCGGTCAATACTTGGATGAGTGACCTCGTGCTGTACTGCTGGGCTGATAAGTGTCCAGGGTAATAGGAACTGGGGGCGATAATAGTTGCTACCAGCGGTGACATCTGAGAAAGTTAATAGTACCCACTGTCAATTAGAGACTGCTATATAAATTCTCTCACGGTAGCACATCTCTCGAGTACACACTTCAATCATATCAAACCCTACTTCGTAGGTCCTGTGACGATAGTCACACTGCCATGTTTAGAGAGTGGAATCACAAAAATCTATTTCCGTATATTCTTGAATTACAGATTTTGCACTTCAAAGTTTGAAGTCATACAGTAAAAAGCATTTAACTAAGTAATAACACTTGGTTTATCGCTATGTCGTTATAATTCTAAACAACTGTTTGAAACAAGGAAAAAATATTTGCCGTGACCAGGATTCGAACCTGGGTTGTCTCGGCCACAACGAGAAGTCCTAACCACTAGACTATCACGGCTGTTACAAGATGTGAACAGAAATATTTCTACATAGATATAAAACCGTTGCAAAACGTTGAATATTCATTCATTCCTACCATATTTCTGAAAATAATAATATTCCTAAAAAAATAACTTTATTAATTAGTTTCAGAGAGATTAAACTTATCGCTCGGGATAGCTCCATGCTAGTTCAGACAGTCAGTGCCCAGAACAACGATACCTTTAAAGTAAGGAATAGTAATATCCCAGAGGGACTTGCATACGGCGTATGCGTATCTCGTCTGGTAGTATTCACTAGATCATGTGCAGACTGCAAGGGCGTAGACAAGTTGTGAAGTTTGGGGGGGCTTAGGGGGAGAGTCTGAGAGGGGGGCGTAGATTTTTTTTTGAAAATTGATGGTAAATTGGCGCTCACTGGGAGCATTTGAGCAGTAAAAGTTGAATTTTTTTTTGCGAAAATGTCTATAACAGTGGCGATCACTACACTGATATACAAGGTGAAATGATCATTCAATCCGGGGTTTGCACTATATTAATTCAAGTTATTTCTTAAATAATACTATTTTGCCTAGATAGCAGGGGCGGTGTTTTGATGCGTGGTTGACCGCATGAGTTCGTTCTGAAGTTGCCAAACTTATCAAAAATGTAAGCTTAGGGGTCCTTTCTCGGAATAGTAGCGAAAATTATCCATATTCATCATATTTACACCAGTTAAATAGTGACTTTGTGTCTGGGTTAGATTTTTTACCTGTATTTTTAGGGTTTCTCTGTGAAAATTATTCGAGAGTTCGTGTCTCTCGTTTGTGAATAAATAAATACGGAACAAATGACTGGGATCTCAATCAAAAAAAAGTTTATGGTGAAAAAGTTCTGAAAAAATCTTTTCAGCCAACGTGTTGACCTTTTTCGTCCAAATGGGCCATATTTGATTGAATTGGAGCACATCATTCGTTTCTCGGAGAAAATCACATGGGGTCTTTGAGTCCGATATCGCCAAACTGTTGCGTTGTTCTCTGACCGATTGCAATTATTCTACTCCTTCTGGTAAGCATTGTTGATTTTACTTCCCCTGTAATATGCAACAATTGATAAAGATATGTGACAAGCTAAACATTCACTTCTCTGCTATGTTTGCTTTCTGTTTCTTTCTTGCTTTCTTTCCTTTTTTCTCCCTTTTTTGTTTTTTTTTCTTTTCTTTTTGTTATTTTTTTTTGCCGGACGTCAATATTTGGGGGGGGGCTGCCCCCCCTTGTCTACGCCCTTGGACTGTAACGACTTTAACCAAAGCCACATAATATTACTGCAGACACTTGTCAAACAGGGATATACCACCAAGCGCCTCCATTCAGTTTCTCAAATTCTTTGATAAATATGGTACACTGACGGTAAAATTCGATCGTAGCGTGCAATATCTCTGAGGTTACGTTTCATAAGTTGTGACTAATTCCGCTTAACTCGGGGCTAGGGGCCGCTTGAGTATCATGTGTTTTACACCTCCAAGATGTTCACTGAACAGTCACGATCAAAATGTGACTGAGATACATACTCTGGAAACCACTTGGCATTCATTTGAATAAAGACAATGGTTAGTTAGGATTTAGAACATCTTGTTTTGCTGATATCATTGACAACTGTTGACCGCTTTTCTCTTGTAAGAAACCATCTTGTGTTTATATTATTTTCATTTCATACACATTTGGAAATGTTTCTAACTGTCACACGAAATGGATACCGGTATTTCGATTATTGACAAGGAAATTATTTTATGGACGATATCGAATGTCGGATCTGACGCTTGCTGCGGTCCTGTTAGTACGGGTATGAGTTACGGTCATGTTGAGTGAGTTGCATACAAGATGAGTGAGTTCAATCAAACCTGAGTCATGTTTGAGTGAATTTCAATCAAACCTGAGTGAATTTCACTCAACTTGAGTGGGGTGGATTTCCACTCTTAGTTGAGTGAGATTTTCATTCAAATTTTTTTTAGAGAGTGGAATCACCAAAATTCTTTTCCGTATATTCTTGAATCACAGATTTTGCACTTCAAAGTTTGAAGTCATGCAGTAAAAAGCATTTAACTACGTAGTAACACTATCACACTTTTTTTTCTTTTGAAAAGTAAATAATTTATTCACAATATAGCCACATATTACATATCAATATTTTACATACTGTCCATCGTTAAAAGCAGTAAATATCACAGAAAGTGATGGACTATATTCCTAGCATACAATAATACAAATAAAGTCTATGATAGTAAGTAACTAAGCTTGGAATGCTGCACTTTACAAAAGATATTATTGTTGCACCATGTCTTTCGGAACGTAGAATTGTCCAGCCGTACAAAATCTACATGTACCCTGGTTTTTATCACGGCCTTAGCTGCCATAACTATACTTCTGGCAGAACAAGCTTTTCCCTGGAACACCATCCCGTTCCTGCCACACCAAATAGTAAATAACAAAACAATAATCAGATAAGTATAAATCGCTTCTTCCTCTCTTGTCAATGGAGCGCCAAAGAGTTTATGCCATAAATGTCTCTCGTCAAGATTCGGAATGAAGCCCCCATACAAATGGAATACTTGTCTGAGTTCTAGAAAAACCTGCCTCACAATATCGCACTCCACAAAAAGATGCTTTTGCGTTTCTGAGGCAGGACAAACAACACACTTATCATCTGTAGCGATGTCTCTTCTCAAAAGTCGCTCCTTTACCGGCAGAATGTCATGAACTAATTTAAAGGAGAAATTAATCAAATTGTGATCAACAAAACAGTGAAACACTCTGTTCCAAATGTCCCTCCATAACAGCTGAGGGGCGGCCTTCATTACCCGTGGCAGGTCAACAATTCTATTCACAAAAACATTATAGATACATTCACTGGAATACATATTTGGAGGTAGCGGTTGAGTACTATAGAATTCTCTCCAGGCATCTAAAGCAAATCTGTAAAACGGCGGAGCTGTCTCAGCATGTGGAATATTATTCTTTGCAAAATCCGGACATATATTTCTTAATGATAATCCTATCCAATAAATTGCATAATACCTCCAGTCCGCTATACGGATCCATATCACACTTGGTTTATCGCTATGTCGTTATAATTCTAAACAACTGTTTTGAAACAAAAACAATTTTTTGAAAACGTTTGCCGTGACCAGGATTCGAACCTGGGTTGTCTCGGCCACAACGAGAAGTCTTTTTTTTTTTTTTTTTTTTTTGAAGAGAAGTCCTAACCACTAGACTATCACGGCTGTTACAAGAGGTCGACACAAATATTTCTACATAGATATAAAACCGTTGCAAAGAATTGAATATTAATCCATTCCAAGTTTCCTATTGCTATGGTAACCATATTTCTGAAAATAATAATATTTGTAAAAAAAAACTTTATTAACTGTTATTAATTAGTTTCAGAGAGATTAGTCTTATAGCTCGGGATATTCCACCATAAGGTTAGCTCCATGTTAGTTCAGACAGTCGGTGCCCAGAACACCGATTCCGTTAAAGTAAGGAATAGTAATATTCCAGAAGGACCTGCATACGGCGTATGCGTATCTCGTCTGGTAGCATTTGCTAGATCATTTGCAGATGTATCGAATTTAATCAACACCACAGAATATTACTGCAGACACTTGTCAAACACGGATATACCACCAAACGTCTCCATTCAAGTTTCTCAAATTCCGTGATCAATATCGTACGCTAAGAGCAAAATACGATCGTAGCGTGCAAGATCTCTGAGGCTATGTTTCGTAAGTTGTGACTTATTTCGCCTAACCCGGGGCTAGGGGCCGTTTGAATATCATGTGTTTTACATCTACATGGTGTTCATATGAACTGTCATAACCAAAGCATGACTGAGATACATACTCTGGAAACTCTGAATAAAGGATAATGATTAGTGATTAGGATTTAGAACATCTGATTTTGCTGATATCATTCACAACTGTTGACCGCTTTTCTCTTGTAGGAGAAACCATCTTGTGTTTATATTATTTTCATTTCATACACATTTGGAAATGTTTCTGTCATACGACATAGGTACCGGTATTTCGATTATTGACAAGGAAATTATTTTATGGAGATATCGAATGTCGGATCTGACGATTGCTGCGGTCCTGTTAGTACGGTATGAGATACGTCATCAACACTGCACGAATCACAGATTTTGCACTTCAATTTTGAAGTCATGCACACTGTGGAAAAAGTGTGCATATCCTGAAAACTGAAATGCACACTATTTTTTTTCTCATTTTTTATTATTCCATATATATATACAAAAAGATAGTAATCCTCATATGTCCTGTAAGTCACATAAGCTCTTTACCAAAGTATATACACAAGAGCATCTCATTCACATGGGAGAACAAATTAGATTATTATATCCAATCAACTCCAAGGGCGATCAGCAATCCCCTAGACACTTTTTAAACAGAATCCATATCTTGTCGAGTTTTGATTCATTATGTTGGATGTGTGCATTGTATTTTATCAGAGAATAGTGCTTCTTGAATATGTTCAAGAGGGCTATAAACTGAGGTTTTTTTTTCTGCATTGATAAATATATTGCTTTGTGAGCATCGAAAGTGTATTAAGGGTACATTGATTTTTATGCCAACCGAAAATGATTGCCTTTGGAGTTATGTCCCCTTATATGCTCACCTCTCGGCTAAGCCTACCTTCCAGGTCTGACCAAAGTTGTTTTGCGAAAGCACAGTGAATAAATAAATGCACACTAGTTTGTAACACCTTTCGAACATGTAAAAGTGTTTCAGTTCGAAAACTAGACTGAAAAGAGATCTATATGTCACTGTAGTGCTATGAAGCTCATCAACTCGTCTTCAATAGTCCACACGCGCCCAGTGTTGCATATTGAAACGCTGAAACATTAGTGTTCATTCTGAAGTGTGTTTTATGTTAAACACTCCCTCGTCTTTAAATAAAATTTACTTGAACTTGAACTTGAACTTGTGTACTTTTGAACAGAATACAGAATATGTGTTCATTTGTGAACATTGATCAGTTTTGAACACGCGTGTTCATATATGTTCTCTAGTGTTTGGATAGAAATATGTGTTCAGTTTTTAACACGATATGATGCATTTTCTGATTTGGACGTGAATGTGAACGTCAGTGCTCAGTGCCGTCCAACGCCATATTTCGATTGTTGAGATACTTATCGTTGTGGAGTTTTTGGTTCCCTTTTTTATTATTGTTCAAAATGGACCAGTTGATGAATTCCACAACATTATTTCAACTTATTCCAACAAATGCTAAAATTAGTCAGAGATGAACGCTTTTACGCGTTCGATAAGAGTTACAAATTTTTGCTGACAGTGCAGTAATTTAATACTATTTAACTAAATAGTAATACTATCATACTTGATATCACTACATCGTTATAATTCTAAACAACTATTTTGAAATGATAAAAAAAAAATGAAAAAGTTTGCCGTGACCAGGATTCGAACCTGGGTTGTCTCGGCCACAACGAGAAGTCCTAACCACTAGACTATCACGGCTGTTACGAGAGCTGGACACAAATATTTCTACATAGATATAAAACCGTGGCAAAAACATATGATATTTGAGTGACAGAACTGGGCTAAACAGGGCCTGGGTTGAAAGAAGATATACAATCTTTATCACTGGATATTCCGTTTGGTATATACACTGGTCTTATCGAGAACGTAATCTAAGTCTCAGCCTTTAAAGGTTAGCTGTGACCTCAACGTTTGAATTTGTTCGGATAAATGCACCAATGTTCACAAATTTTCCAATGAGAATTGATTACCCTCTCCCATCTTCTTTTTTTTTTATCTTGCCATATTTAAATATTAAATCTATATCAATATTAAATGTCAAATCTATCTCATATTAAAGTCAGTCACACACACAGAGTCGTTGTAAGCTTAGTGTACTGCACTCAAGCGAGAAAAACCAGAAACATGTCAAGTAATAATAAAGTATTAACAACAAAAACAATTTCTTGTAGGAAAGTTTTGAATATCTTCAGATACACTAATCATATAAAGCTGAAACTTCTCACATTTTCTGGTGTACTATTATGAAAAAGTAAATATTATTTTGAATTAAAAGACATTTGAAATCATTTATTAACTTTATCAAATATTGGTACACTTGAACGCACTTCATTTAGTTTTGTAGTAAACATATAATAAGCTCTCATGATCACCTGCAGTCTGAAATAATTTCCTAGGTATCAAATTCAGAAAACTGATTACTGAACATATAAATTTCCCGCATCGACTATCACCATTATAGCTTATCAGAACTGAAATCTCTGAGAATAATTCATAACAGACAATCTTCAGGAATTTTTTCATCTGAAGTGACATCTTGTACACCAATAAATGACCAAGGTCAAAAATATTGTAGAATCGGAATGTCTTTTCCTTTGAATTAGTATTTATTTTTGCAATAATGCTAGACCAAGAATGCCCTAATAAAACAAGTAAGTTTCAGTTTGATATGACTTGTTTAATTGGAGATCTTGGTGGTGAAATGTAACTCTCTGTCTCTTGAACGCAATGAACGAGGGGCAAGTTGATTTTGTCCCAATAACATACATGAGTGGGTGTATTGTTGGATGGATGTACTCGGGCACTCCATCGCACCGCGATGGGCACTGATTTTACGAACTCGTCCTTCAACCCGTCTTACCCAACCCGTTCTACACAAGTGTTAGTCCGTGGGCTGAGTAGGTCACCCCCCCCCCCGCCCATCACTCTCCCAAACTATGATTTTTTAGTACTTTGGAATGTGCCGAAGAAGAAAATATATGTTAACACGCGAGCAATTGGGATGAACTGGCAGATCAGAGAAGTTAAAAATTCCACCTAACGCCTTTATTTTGCGTTTACGGTAAGGGGGCGGGGTAGCTAAAATGTTCCTAACTCTTTTATTTGTTGTCCAATTGATTGAAATGAGGTATCTTTTTATTCAGCATAAACCGAGGAATCAGGCCAAAGCAGCAAATGTTCTAATATTTCAATATTATGACGTCAGTAGGGGGCCATCTCCAAATTTCACGAAAAAAATGTCAAAATTGATTAACTACAAACAATACTGATAACTAGTCATATTTCTGCAACATTATCTATGTAACCTGGTTTAATATGTTGTTTTTATTTGTATTTTGTGCTTCAATACATTGAAATATTTTCAATGTTGTAAACTAGCACTAACATGGATAAATAACTTAGCACTATGTTACTTATGCAATGAATAGTAGGGGTGGGGTTGCTAAAATGTTCCTAACTTTGTTATTTGTTGTCCAATTGATTGAAATGAGGTATCTTTTTATTCAGCATAAACGGAGGAATCAGTTAAAAACAGGAAACGTTCTAATATTTCAATATTATGACGTCAGTAAGGGAGTGGGGTTGCTAAAATGTTCCTAACGTTTTTTATTTGTTGTCCAATTGATTGAAATGAGGTATCTTTTTATTCAGCATAAACCGAGGAGTCAGTCCAAAGCAGCAAATGTTCTAATATTTCAATATTATGACGTCAGTAGGGGGCCATCTCCAAATTTCACGAAAAAATGTCAAAATTGACTAACTACAAGCAATACTGATAACTAGTCATATTTCTGCAACATTATCTAGGTAACCGGGTTTAATATGTTGTTTTCATTTGTATTTTGTGCTTCAATACATTGAAATATTTCCAATGTTGTAAACTAGCACTAACATGGATAACTAACTTAGCACTATGTTACCTATACAATGAATAGTAGGGGTGGGGTTGCTAAAATGTTTCTAGCTTTTTTATTTGTTGTCCAATTGGTTGAAATGATGTATCTTTTTATTCAACATGAGCCGGGGAATCAGGCCAATATAGCAAACTTTCTAATATTTTCTTATTGTGACGTCACTAAGGGGTCATCTACAATTTTCATATGAAATCGTATTTTTACCAAAATTGTTACCTAAAATGGTTCAAATGATTCTTTTTTGGTTAGCCGAATACATGTAGGATACAAATATAATTGCTAGTAAGCGCTGCAGTAACAGTCAACATAAATATGCAAAGTGGAATATCAAGATTTATTTATTTGAAAAGTTTGTTCGTTACCTAAATGGTTATAACTTTTTTATTCCTTGTCCAATTGATTGAAATGAGGTATTATATATGCAACATAAACTGCGATACCGGATATTAACAATGGTGCGTAGGGGTCAAAGGAGACTTCCGGTCACATGACTGGAACCGGAAGTTGTCACAAGACAGGTGGCGCCCCTTGTTGGAAGTAGGTCAATAAGAACCAATTTAGCCTGGCAATGGTCAAAAGAGTCAATTTAGCCTTTACATCATGCCAATGGTTAAAGGTCATTTCCGGTCACGTGACAGTAAACATGGAAAACCCCGGATGTAAGATGAGGACCCGGATGTAAAACCACAGTACCCGGATGGAAGACGGAGGAACGACGAGAAAAACCCACTGGGAAACTCGGATGTTGACAAGGTCCGGGATGTAAAATCCACTGCCCACACATATACACACACATACACACACGCGCGCGCGCAATGCGGCCCAGTCGTACAACAGTACATCTCGGTCCTCGACTTGGGGGTAGTTGAACCGAGTGTGCTAAAAATAGATCACCAGCTAGCGTGCTATAAAAGGGACGCAGCCTGGCCGTTTCATCAGACACTCTGAGACAGCGGGAACTCCCACCCATCGCACGAGGGCCGATGATGATTTCGCCCTAATTCAACAGTCAAATTCCGACGACAAGACCGTGGGCCAGATTTTGTACGACGTGGAGAGCAAAGTACACTTCGCGGACGAGCCCATAAATGTTCCTAGCGATCTCTTACAGGACGCCCACCCAGTGAGTGACATCTATCAGCGCCATTGGGACATGATACGGCACTGTTTCCACCGTCATCGCCCTATTCAAGATATCTACAATATCCGACTGACCGACCTCGCCCGTCTAAATAGGAAGCCATCTTCAATGACCAACGTACGGCCTTCAAATTAAATGTCGCTTTCGGGTAAATCTTACGTCATAAGATGACGGATCAACTGCGCTATTTCTATTCCAGTGCCAACAACCAAGTGTAGCCGGGCGTCGCTAGAGACGATGCTGGAGAAACTGGACACCGTGGATCCCTTGAAATGGGCACAACGTCAACGCCCCAACACCAAGAGGACAGTGGAGAGGGTCACCAATGTTACGTTCTTCGTGGCTAAACTGGTCAACCCTCTCGGCTGAATGCGTCACCCGTGCACTGATGAATAGCCTAACATGCCGTATATACTCTCTACGTCTACATGCTGATCATTGACTTGAGCTCAGTAAACAGTTGTACCTAATGTGAAGGTGCGTTAAATAATAAAACATGGTGTTTGATATTTCAATTTGTTTTGTTGTGAACGTACTAAACATACCCAGGGCGGCTCCCCCAGCTTGAGTATGATGTAACATTGGGGATAATAAACTGTATAAACTTTGCTAAACTTGTTGTTATTCACGACAACCGCTATCCGCTATACTTGGATGAAATATATACCCCAGTGTGACATGCACACTTCCGAAACTTCCCTTTTACTACTACTCCACAACGGCACATGTGCAGAATGACGTCATTTCCACGACCCAGCCCCTCCAATCGGAGCCACGAGTACTTCACATTGATACCTCTCCGATTATAATACAGCACAGATAAGGTATAATACATCAAAGATATAATGCATGACAGTCCAGCTATAGTCCGTGGGCTGAGTAGGCGATGGGTGGGAGTTCCCGCTGTCTCAGAGTGTCTGATGAAACGGCCAGGCCGCTTTCCTTTTATAGCACGCTAGCTGGTAATCTATTTTTAGCACACTCGGTTCAACTACCTCCAAGTCGAGGACCGAGATGTACTGGTGTACGACTGAGCCGCATTGCGCGCGCGCGAGTGTGTGTGTGTATGTGTGGGCAGTGGATTTTACATCTCGGACCTTGTCAACATCCAGGTTTCCCACTGGGTTTCCCCCGTCGTTCCTCTGTCTTCCATCCGGGTACGGTGGTTTTACATCCGGGTCCTCATCTTACATCCGGGTGTTTCCATGTTTACTGTCACGTGATCGGAAATGACCTTTAACCATTGACATGATGTAAAGGCTAAATTGACTCTTTTGACCATTGACAGGCTTAATTGGTTCTTATTGGCCTACTTCCGACAAGGGAAGCCACGTGTCTTGTGACAACTTCCGGTTCCGGTCACGTGACCGGAATTGTCTTTTGATCCCTGCGCACCATTGTTAATATCCGGTATCGCAGTTTATGTTGCATATATAATACCTCATTTCAATCAATTGGACAAGGAATAAAAAAGTTATAACCATTTAGGTAACTTCGCCCACATACAGAAAACGAACGAACTTTTCAAATAAATAAATCTTGATATTCTACTTTGCATATTTATGTTGAATGTTACTTCAGCGCTTACTAGCAATTATATTTGTATCCTGCATGTGTTCGGTTAACCAAAAAAGAATCATTTGAACCATTTTAGGTAACAATTTTGGTAAAAATACGATTTCATATGAAAATTGTAGATGACCCCTTAGTGACGTCACAATAAGTAATATTAGAAGTTTACTATATTGGCCTGATTCTCCGGTTCATGTTATTTCAATCAATTGGACAACAAATAAAAAAGTTAGGAACATTTTAGCAACCCCGCCCCTACTATTCATTGCATAAGTAACATAGTGCTATGTTATTTATCCATGTTAGTGCTAGTTTACAACATTGGAAATATTTCAATGTATTGAAGCACAAAATACAAATAAAAACAACATATTAAACCAGGTTACATAGATAGTGTTGCAGAAATATGACTAGTTATCAGTATTGCTTCCTGAAATTTGAAGATGGCCCCCTACTGACGTCATATATTGAAATATTAGAATGTTTCCTGGTTTGGACTGATTCCTCCGTTTATGCTGAATAAAAAGATACCTCATTTCAATCAATTGAACAACAAATAGAAAAGTTAGGAACATTTTAGCAACCCCACCCCTACTATTCATTGCATAAGTAATATAGTGCTAAGTTATTTATCCATGTTAGTGCTAGTTTACAACATTGGAAATATTTCAATGTATTGAAGCACAAAATAGAAATAAAAACAACATATTAAACCAGGTTACATAGACAATGTTGCAGAAATATGACTAGTTATCAATATTGCTCGTAGCTAGTATATTTTGACATTTTTTTCGTGAAATTTGGAGATGGCCCCCCTACTGACGTCATAATATTGAAATATTAGAACGTTTGCTGTTTTGGACGGATTTCTCTGTTTATGCTGAATAAAAAGATACCTCATTTCAATCAATTGGACAACAAATAAAAAAGTTTTAGCATTTTAGCAACCCCACCCCCTTACCGTCAACGCAGAATAAAGGCGTTAGGTGCAATTTTTAACTTCTCTGATCTGCCAGTTCATCCCAATTGCTCGCGTGTTAACATATATTTTCTTCTTCAGCACATTCCAAAGTACTAAACGAGAGATCCTGAAGGATCTTGGCGCCCACCAATGTCCGATAATTGCAAGCTAATGACAAGAGGATCTTTTGTTCATTGTTACTAAGAACAAACGATTGATTTGTAATTTTGTTTACAGAATTTCGAATCTGAGCGAAAAAGATCGAAAAAAGGACACTGGAAAACAAATCGCGATAACAAGGTTTCATGGGGAAATCCAAGATGGCCGCCTTGTGGCCATCTTGGATTTCCGAATCGGACTAGAAAAGGTATCTTGTACAACTAGACCCTAAGAGGAACCTGTGTACCAAATTTGAGAAAGATCCATGCAGTAGTTCCTGAGAAATCGCGATAACAAGAAATTGTTTACGGACGGACGACGGACGGACGACGGGCCACGGACGATGGTGGGCTAAAAATCATAGTTTCGGAGAGTGGTGGTGGGGGGGGGGGGGGGGGGTTGCAAGGTGGGCCTACTCAGCCCACGGACTATGTCACGTAGACATCGTAAGCCACACACTATTTATTAACCCTACCCTCTCCATACATATTAACATACTCTACGGAACTCTACTCTTTTTTCATAATTGCAGAAATATCACCTCAAATTTATTTTCCTTCTGTCAAACCCCTTTATTCTCATTTATCTGACCATACAGAGAGGATATTCCCTCTCCAAATTGAAAATTATGGAATTTATAAATCAGAAGAAATACATTTAGTTGATAGTGGAAAAGGAAAATAACTCCGTATTGTGTTTAAAGTGCATTGTGCCGTCATTTCATGGAAAATTATCTCCCCTTTTCAACGCCAAGAAATACATGGACTTTCCAAGAATACCGTTAAAGTATTTATGGGGTATAATTCAACTTATCCCGATTAGAGGCATTATTTTAAGGACTTTTAGGAGGAATATGAGTAATAATAGTCTGGGTAAAGAGAAGTAATTTTGGAGCAGTAAGTGAGGAGCAGGTGAGGAGTCATTTTGAAATACAGAAGTGAGGAGCACGATCCTAAAAAAGCATAGCTTGACTTGTTGTATTTACCTATGATTCGTTTGAATATTAATTAGATTATATCAATAATAAATAGATATTAACTAATTTTCTGTCGGGTGTTTCATTTTCGTTACAGGAAATAAATACCGGTTCGTTGTGTTATATGAAATGGATCTGATTTTAACGGTTGTGTTATGGCGGCTGCACGTGACACTGCTAATATTTCGATGTTATGGTCATTCAGCCTTAAATGGTTCTGTTGTCATTTCATGTTAGCTTCATTAGCAGGTTTGTTTGCGTATACCTACGGTTGTGGCTTGGGACAATCTATTGCTCACACGCACCTGGCTTAAGCGAGGCGGAGTTGTTGATTTTGACGAAGGTGTGGGTCGTTACTCGCGGTGTTTATTATTGGCGATTAACAGCTGAAACCTACCACTAATTATATACGGTCATATTCGCGGAGTATTGTTGTTGATTCATAAAATATATAGTTATCCCTGGGTTTTAAACTGTTACAGGGAAAAATTTATACCCTGCTGCATGACAATGGTGGGGATCATTTCCCCGCGATGTGAAAATCTGTCTTGTTCATCATTGTCGATAATGCTTCCCATTTTGAAGAAGCCGATACCGTATTTTCTTCTAAATTCCAACAAACGGATTTGTTTTGAATCAGTAAATAATCCAGGGAAATTGGTTTGGTATTGATCTTTTCTTACAAAATTATGAAGTGATTGGGATATGCGAGATAAAAATTCCATACTTTGTCTAAGAGGTGTTTAGTTCAGTTCAGTTTATTCGCTCGTTGCCACAGGGTGGCACACGAGGAAAATACATAAGTAGATGGCGGAAGTACAAAAATAGTGTATACCAAGCTAAATTGTAGGATTTCCCCTGACAATGAATTTCATCATTAAATAATTCTCTTGAACTAAACGCTGGCTTGTCCTGTAATACAGTACACAGAACAGTATCAATACCATTGTTATGTCCTTTGATCCAATCAAATGATTTCGATGCACGTGTTTCGTACAGTACCCAGAGTAATATTGTATCCCGAAATATCGTAATGAACTCATATTTTATGTTTTCTAAGGGAGGGGACTCGCTCGTCTCGCCCTGTCAAAACAGTGCTTTAACGAGGAATTTACAGGTTTTAAAGCAATTTATTGTTATAGTTGAATATATAACTTGTTGATTTATCTAATAAAACTACCGACTCAAACATGAATAGAAAATCAGTGACAAATACCGATGACCTGTAAGGTAAAAAGGTCGCTCTTTACTGTTCTGTACAGCACGGAACGGTATTGCACTCGTTTATGCGGCGATGGAATCCCGCATTGGACTCGACGCCCTCTCGTCCAATATCATGTACGTACGGTCTTTTTCTCATCGCCAATGTGTGCACGCACTATGGTATTAACCCATTTAAGTGCCCGTTTTGAGCGATTATTCCCGTACACACAAAATCATTTTATGAACTTCTGACAATATGTGATATAAGCTACAGATTAGCATCACCATGGTGCGTGCACACATTGACGATAAGAAAAAGACAGTACCTGCATGATATTGGACGAGAGGGCCGAAAGCGTCGAGTCCAAATTATGCGGAGTTTCACAGGACAGTGAAGAGCGACCTTTTTATTTTACAGGTCATCGGTATTTGTCACTGATTTTCTATTCATGTTTGAATCAATGGCTTTATTAGATAAATCAACAAATTATATATTCAACTATACCAATAAATTGCTTTAAGGACTCGAGGCCCGGGGAAAAGGCTCAAACTATCGATATTTTTTGTTCTTTGCATATTTCAAAAGTTGAAGAAAAAACCTATCAAGTGTTTCTGTTATTTTCCTTAAAAAATGTTTGCAAACGTTAAATTTTAGCTCTAAAAAATTCACTGTCTGTGGAAGAAATCTGTGCTGTGGGGATTAGCGCGCATTACTCACAGTCGGTGTTATCGCCTGCTGTGACTTCGCACCTTGGCTAATCACTTGTCACTGCAATACACACAATTCGCACGCTGGGCTCATTTATTATAATTAGTTGTTTTTCTACTACATTCATGCCAAAGCCGCCATCGTTTACAAAATATTGAACAGGAAATTATATGGTCTATCTCCGTGTTTTCGCGCCACATGACAAAATAAAAAAATACAAACACACTGCTCAGGTGGTCAACCATTTCCGGAAAGCATGTGGTATATGCAGATATATATATTGCGAATTTGCGTAATGTTTTTCATAATATCTCACGTGACATTCTATCAACATATCTTACTTGCCAACACAATCATGGGAAGAAAACGTTACAAGATTAG
This sequence comes from Hanleya hanleyi, assembly GCA_036873755.1. Classification (NCBI taxonomy): domain Eukaryota; kingdom Metazoa; phylum Mollusca; class Polyplacophora; order Lepidopleurida; family Hanleyidae; genus Hanleya; species Hanleya hanleyi. The sequence continues at coordinate 34,885 of JAVTVY010017015.1, read as the reverse complement.
TAGGACACGCATGCAGGCAAAAAGAAACTTTGATAAACATTATTACACGACTCCTGCTGTTCGGTCATATATACCTCCGATTCAGTATTACTTCATACTGCATTATCGCATTATACATGTGGCAAATGTAGAAAGTGAGGTATTCATTCAAAATAAATACTTTACGTATTCACCATCGTACATATAATTATAAAAAAGGCAAACATTATTCCCGCAAATTGTATACTTTCACGATAATAGTAAAGTGTTTTAATTCCACCGGAAATGGCCGCTGCCAGTTTTTCCCCGTTTGAGGTCTGTGGACTGACCAGTTCCTGTTTTCTTCTCTTTCCTTGAGCTAGACCTTTTTCAGTCGGCAATTAAATCCATGAATGTCCAATTGCCGCAAATCACATCTCTGTAAGCCTTCTATAGAATGCTCGACGTCTACTCAGTCACCCGCGGTGAGGGATTTCGGAAGGCGTGAAAACTGACCAACCGGGCATATTCCATCACAAAAATTCATCTTCGCGACTGGTTTTCTACACTTTCTCAAAATATATTGTTCCAAAGTGAACGCCCGAATCGTGATCTTTCCAACCATATAAAACATAGATATGTATGTGAAGTGGTTGTGACGAAATGAGACAGAATGCACGAGGGTGTCTAGTATCAGGCGCTACCCCGGGCATCGAGTCCTTAAAACCTGTAAATTGCTAGTAAGCTCGATGAAGCACTGTTTTTACAGAGGGAGACGAGCGAATCCCTCCCCTTAAAAAACGTACAATATGAACTCATTACGATATTTCGTGATCCAATATTACTTTGTGTACTGTACGAACACGTGATGTGATCGAAATCATTTGATTGGATCAAAGGACATAACTGTATAATGATGGTATATATTGATACTGATCTGCATACTGTACTACATGACAAGCCAGCATTATTTCACGAGAATTATTTAATTATGAATTCATTGATGGATGTCTATTGTCAAGAGAAATCCTACAATTCAGCTTGGTATACAATGTTTTTGTACTTCCGCCATCTACTTGTATCATATGCATTTTCCTCATGTGCCGGTCACACTTTGGCAACGAGTGAATAAACTGAACTGAACAGAACACCTCTTAGACAAAGTATGGGTATATAGAATTTTGATCTCGCATAGCCAATCACTCTAAGTCTTCCCAGCTTCATTATCTTGTAAGAGAAAGACAATATCAAGCCAATTTCCCTGGATTATTTATTGGTTCAAAACGAATTCGTTTGTTGGAATTTAGAAGAAAAGACGGTATCGGCTTCTTCAAAATGGGAAGCATTATCGACAATGATGAACAAGACAGATTTTCACATCGCGGAGAAATGATCCCAACCATTGTCATGCAACAGGGGACAAATTTCCCCCTGTAAAAGTTTAAAACCAGGGATAACTATATATTTTATGAATCAACAACAAGCGTCCACAATTATACCGTATATAATTAGTGGTAGGTGTCAGCTGTTAATCATCAATAATAAACAAGATAGATCGTTCACACCGCGGGTAACGACCCACGCCTTCGTCAAAATCAACAACTCCGCCTCCACCTCCGGTACGCCAGGTGCGCGCGAGCAACTGATTGTCTCAAGCCACAACCGTAGGTACACGCAAATAAACCCGCTAATGAAGCGACCATGAAATGACAACAGAACTGTTTAAGGCCGGATGGTCATACCATCGAAATATTAACAGTGTAACGTACAGTCACAATAACACAACCGTTAAAATAAGATCCATTTCATATAACACAACGAACCGGTATTTATTTCCTGTAACGAAAATGAAACACCCGACAGAAAATTAGTTAATATCTATTTATTACTGATATAATCTTATTAATATTCCAACGAATCATAGGTAAATACAACAAGTCAAGCTATACTTTTTTAGGATCGTTCTCTTCACTTCTGTGTTTCGAAATCACTCCTCGCCTGCTCCTCATTTACTGCTCCAAAATTACTTCTCTTTACCCAGACTATTACTACTAATATGCCCGACTATAAAAACCTGATGATGTTGAATGGTGCACGGTAGACACTATATATTGTTTGTTTCACAAAAGACTACAGCCTAATTTTCTCCCGGGATGTTTGTTTTCTGTAGCGCACACAAGGATACATTTCACGGGTATTAACACGGATGTGATCAGCTTGATCTGCAGCATGTGTTGGATGATATAAAATGGGATTGAAAAATCAATGCATTAAAAACGAAAATTGTTATTTTTGGTACCTTAAAGATAAAGGAAACTATATGTGTGGACAAGCAAGGGTGAAATGGTGGAAGTAAACGACAACCTTTCCTACTGAGGTATTACTCTTAGATATAATTTGAATATGAAAGACAACCAAAAAATAGATAAGGTAAAAAAAAATCTGTGGTTGTTTTAGTGCAATATTTTTTATAAATTATAGTTGGATCTTAAAACATGGATATAAAGGAATTTATGTCAGTATATAACCAGTTCTGTTAAAGAATACTAGGTTTACCTAAGAATTGTCCAAACATACTTGCTTTGTATAAGTTGCATTTGGTTATTTTACTCTGTCTATCGATTGCAGTTTCAGAGCTTCCGAATTTTTGGGGAAAAAAACTAATAGCCTTTATAGGTTGCTTTCTGCTATAGCAGGTGCAGTTATCACAGCATATCCGTAATAGTAGAATATTCAGCTGGAGTCGGGAAGTCCGGCAGTTTGTCGAATGACATGGGTATGGTTATTTGTTGAATTGAATGCTGAAAATCCGTCGTCTCGTGGTGTTAATAATTGTTCAATTACTGTCAAAGATTGTTTTATACAATATTGGTTAGCAAATCTGTATCAATCTAGCCGATTTCATACATGTCAGAATTAAATACGATTTTGGAATGGTCGATTATACAGACACATCTACATGTATAACTATTAGTACTGAGGTAATTAAAGCATTTTGTAGGTTTAGATGTGGGTACCACGGTTTAAATGTAAAAACGGGAAGATATGGTAATATTTCGAAGTCGGAATAAAATATGTTGTGTCCGGCAAATGTTATGGAAGATGAATATCGCCTCATGTTGTCCACTGCATTAAGGTGAAATATTTGAAGCATTATTTTTGTTCGTGATGAACAATTGGCAAATGCAACCATGAACCTAGCTCAGCAATGAAAAACAATGGCTGCATATTATTTAGAGAACAAAGAAGATCCTGTCTATTCACGGACCAGTGACTTCAGCTGATCATCTCCTGGGTTGTATAATTTCACTTTCTCCTATCTTTTAACCCCGGAGACTATTTTGAATTGGTGATAGCTAGATAATTTTATACATATGTAATATATTTTCTGGTATTCAATCACCATGATACTTTATTTGAATACTGGTATATATGTATAAAATTATGTCAGCTATTACCAGCTCAAAATAGTCTACAAGGTTTACAGGAGAAAGGGACCAGCTGGTGCGTGAACAGACAGTTCTCTCAATAATATGCAACTGAGCCATCATTTACGGTGGCCCGTAGGGGACATTCATGTCTTTTACCTTTTAGGTGTTTTTCTCTGACTTTTTCGTGTTTTCCTTCGACTTTTCTGTGTTTTCTTTCGACTTTTTCGTGTTTTTCTTCGAGTATTCAGAGTTCTTGTTCGAATTTTCTGTGTTTTCTTTCGAAAACATCGCGAAATGAAAAAAAAATGCGAAATATTTTCCACCGCGGTGAAATACTTTCCACCGCGGTGGGAAATACTTCCCACCGCGGTGAGAAATACTTTCCACCGCGGTGAGAAATACTTTCCACCGCGGTGGTAAATACTTCCCACCGCGGTGAGAAATACTTTCCACCGCGGTGGGAAACACTTATCACCGCGGTGAGAAGTACTTTCCACCGCGGTGTAAAAGTTTTAACCGCGGTGTAAAAGTTTCCACCGCGGTGGAAACTATTTCCCACCGCGGTGGAAAGTACTTTTCACCGCGGGGAGAAATATTCCCACCGCGGTGGAAAGTATTTCACATTTTTTTTCATTTCGCGATGTTTTCGAAAGAAAACACAAAAAAATTCGAACAAGAACTCTGAACAGTCGAAGAAAAACACGAAAAAGTCGAAAGAAAACACGGAGAAGTCGAAGGAAAACACGAAAAAGTCAGGGAAAAACACCTAAAAGATAAAAAACATGAATGTCCCCTACGAGCCACCGTAATCATTACCTGTTTCAAATTACCGTATAAAATGGAAGGTCTGAAACGTCGCTCTGCCACTTTAAATATTGTATAATGTTATTATTTATTTAATTATGGTGGTATTGCATGTGGTGTATGTGGGAGAGGTGCAGTAAGGCTCTTCCTTGAGGCAAGTGAATAAATCAAAGCGGTAATAAAAATCTGATTTATGTACCGCATTTTATTTTTTTTTATTATTTATTTTTTTATTTATCTATTTTTTTTTTCACTCTCACACTTATACATGATTGCGAGTTAGAAATCATAAATATTGTTTTGTATTGCCACTGGTATAAGTTGGACTATCAGAATGGCAGACGGTGACGCTCCTGTACGCCCTGTCAGTTCTAACAATAATGTCTTCGGAGCTCTTCAGTACGCTCACTAGGGCATATTAAACGTACAATCTAAGTAAACCAAGATGGTAAAATCAGGGGAAATACCATGCATCTAAACCTGTCGCTATGAAAAATACGTGGAAAATGTTCGCCAATATTCTAGGAGATCTCACAATAAGCCAATCACGACACTTTCTGCCTTTTCACTTTGACAATGATTGGCGTTTAGTTCACGGATATTCACACCTTCGTACGGCACGATCTTTTAATATTTTCTATCGTGTAACAAAGTCAGACTTTTGTTTACTGAGATTGGCATAACGTATTTCCTTTTGGGAAATTGATAGCAAAGCACGCTATATCTCACGACAAAGTTTTTACATTGTTATGAATGAAGTCCCTATAATTTGCAATTGTCCGTATAACCGGTACATGGTCATAATACAGCTATGTGTGTAAACTGACACGAACATAAAAAGACTGCCTTATGAGAGATTTGTTGGTCCTATCTATTTATATGCAAATAGTTAGTGGAGCTTCGCTCCGATTATTATTTTTCTGCACACGCTGGATTTACTTGATTGTGAAGTGTTGCGGTCACTGTATTTTACTTGGCCGATACAATGATTTGTATTCAGATTAACCATATTAGCATGTATATGTGTACAGATTGTAGGATTACAGAATCTGTGGACGGCACGGGCACGGCGGCATTTTGATATTCAAATACGGTTCTGGTCCAACTCTTTTTAAAGAGGTAGAATCTTGCTGTATGTTACATATTGTCGAGCGACATTAGTGGGAAGCGGGTCGGAGAGATCCCGTTGTATATGGTACATGTTTAAAAGTACATGTTGGAGTCCATGATTTGGATTAGCACGAGTGTGCTCAGAGTTTTGTCTGGAAAGCCTGGAGGTATGTCGAAATAGCTATGATAAATTAATGCGAGATTGTTTTGAACATGCCTAATGAACTGTGTATTATTTGTATATAGATCTGTTGATTCCATATGGCAAATAATAGTACTATTGAATTTTGGGGCTAGTTGACACTACTATATTTGTACTGTAATATTCGTAATGTTAAATGAGTGACACTGGAATTGATTACGGTGTCTTTTTCTAGTGCTATAGAGATTCGACGACACCCTGTCCGGTGATCGATGTCTGCAAATCTTCCAGCCCACCCGAGCAGTGTTCAGTCGACGTCCCATCTAATCGACTTGTTCTGGACTACGTACTGCCGTGTGAATGTTACTACTGTGTGATCAACGTCTGACCTGGTGATCAACTTACTGCCTGACCGACGTCCAGTCTGATCAGAGCTTTCCTCTTCGGACATTCAGTGTCTATTTCACGCGACACGCGCTATGAAACAGAGGTGTCCTATCTGACCATCTATGGTGAAATATTCCTGTTGATTTCCGGTATGGTGATTTTGTAATGAACTGACTGTGTTGAAAATACTATGAACTCTGAACATTACAGTATTCAATTGAAATTCTGTGTGTGAGCGAGTGTGCATGTGTGAGAGGTTTTTTTTTATAATTATATTTAAATGGCCGTGATCCTGGGAATTTGATTTGATATAAAATATATTATTGTGCAAATTAGACTCGTTGTCTTATTTGAGTACGGTCATAACAATGGGGGCTCGTCCGGGATTTGCATAAATTTGCATAAATTTGCATAATTGAGATTTTTGATTTTGTACTTCGGTGAATCATTTTTGTGGAAATAACTAATGTCTGTATTGGTTTGTTACAGGACAAATATTGCTGTCGAGAGGATTGCATAGCAGTGGCTGGTTGTTGATATCGGTAAGTTCGTTCCAATGTTTCTTTGCCCCATAGACTCCACTCGATTAATCACTATCCTATAGTTGTACTTAAGGCCCAACCAGTGTGGACCACAATGTCCGCCATTTTGTCTGATCTCTGACATAGCTATGCACAAACTTTAGCCTAACTCAATAAATAAAGAAGTTACTATATTGCAATTTTCTCTGAATAAAAATCAGTTTAGTACAAAGCTTTGAACAATATTTGGAAATACGTAGGAGTCGGATTCCAAAAAATACTCATCAACAGATATATGGAATTTAGAGTACACAAGAAAAACTTACCAAATACATGAAATAATCAATCTTCTTTGTAGTTAATAATAACGAGGAATATAGAGTCCTATGTACACGTGGGATAACGTCCACATCAGAAAATGTCGTTGATATTTACAGTTGAAAATGAGCTGCTCACATGGACGACGACCATTCGGAAAGATGGCGGCTGTCCGGCACTACTTTGAGTTAACCCTCTGTACACCCACATTCCAAAGACACCATAATTATCTCCCCTGATGTGTGTAGAATTATCTCCCCTGAATGTGACCAAGTATATTTCTGAATTTAAACCTGTATGAGATAGAGAAAGTGTATGAACAGATTTACTGGAATATAACATAGGAGAATGATACAGTTGTCAGAAGAAGACATTGAGAAATGAAGTATTAAACCCTTGAATGGATTAGAAATATTGCACTGATACATGCGCAAGTTGAAGATGTTAACTACTGAAACATGATGGCATGATTGATGCTGTGATGAAAATCAGAAATAACACATGCATTTACAAACTGATAATGTGAGGAAGATGGGGTATCATGTGACATCACAAAAGTGATAATTAAATGATTGCATATGGTTAGGTAAGCAGGACAGAAATAAGACCAAAAAATTATCAACAATCAGTTCAAAGTGAATACAAATGAGCACTAACCTGCATTATGTTACAAATAGTCCTCAGTTACAAAATGTCCACAGACCCCTCCTCATAGTCCTCCAGAAGATGGTCAATGTTGTAACAGCCATCTTCGTACTCGACCTCATGCACAGCATTACCAGTACCATCTTCACCACTGATGAGGGATTTCACATAACCTAAGCGAGAGGAAGATGAATTACAGTCCCACAGACACCATTGTTGACAATGACAGGTTCTCCTGCATAAACATCCCTCACTCTCAGTAGTTAGATTGAAAATGCACACTTATCACCTGATAAATATGTAACAGTCACCATCAGATATCATATATTTATGACTAAATACTTCATCTTTATAAACTATAGTCCTAATAATATGATGCGCATGTAAATGAACATTTTAACATGGGAGTGCAAGGCATTGGGTTCAACTGACCATTGTACCATTCCGGCTGACCGTTACATATCCACTTGTGGAGGATCTGTTTATGAAGAAACTTCACATACGATGGTTCTGCAGAGCGTGTGGATTTACATGCAGACCTTCTGCTGCTCCGGGTGTTTCTTAGAGTCTGGACTGTTTTGCTGCCACTGGGTTGTGGGACCTGATCTGCATGTCTTTTTCTTTGTCTCACTGTGGTATCATGGGGGAGGTTGGCTTTGCGATGTTCGTCAGGAAATCTCGATAGATTTTTATTCTGTAATGGAAAGTTCAATATGATAGAGTTCCCCCTGTAGTAAAATTATTTGACATTCAAGAGAAAAATTATCAAGCCATACATGTATAGTGTTAGACCATCTAACAGTAACTCTTACAGGAAACATGAGGATAAAAGAAAATTTTTAGAGGTATTTTTACCACGGCTTCAGTGCATATAATTTAACAGTGGTACAATATACATGTATATGTACATAATAATTAACTCCATGATATTAGGGTGATGTGTGGCAGTGCAATTACAACGGATTATTTCATTTAACTGTACATGAAATTGATGAAGTGAGTAATAAGTAACCCTTCACCCTTTTTGCATTTGGAAAAGAAATGTGCAAGGAAACGTGTCAAGTTTATGGATGTGATGGGGAAATAAAACAATAACTGGGAGACCATGGGTTATATTCATGGGTAGCAGAGTGCCGTAAACATTGTGGAATGCAGTTGCTGTGTGGTGCTGGTAAAGAGATACCAGTGTCATCCACCGATGTCAATGAATTCCCTCATGCACCCATAGCTGGTTAGTGTTGATAATGAGGTCCATGACCTACCAGCCCTTCGACCTGTTCCCGTATTCCTGGTTGCTTATTTTGTCGAGGGGCACAAATCTCGGGTAAGAGACACTCAAAGTAGAACTTGCCAAGTTTGGGCAACATCTCCGAACACCATCTGGCTTTGTCAAATGTTATGCGTTCCACATGGAGACTTTTTGGATTTGTTGTACGCACAACAAAATCCACCCAGGATCTCCCGGTGACTGCCATCTGACACTGACATTGTGAAAAGTACTGGTGAGTGGACTTCAATTTCAAACCATTTTTTGTTTGATGAAGGCAGAAATTCTTCACTGCTCCTACAGCATCAGTGACAGTCATCTTCTTACCCCTGAGGAGATTCTTAACTTCCACCAATCCTTTAGCTCCTGTAATTTCGGTGACAAGACCATCTGGGCTGCATGCGAGGAAATGATGATTGGGATGGATTACGAGGCCAGATCGAGTGACTTTAACAGGATTACCATGTTCTGCCTGGTATGTCTGGTATTCCTCCAGAGTTACATCTTCCTGTACGATGCCATACTGTGTTGCCATGTTCCCCTTGAATGCTGTGTACAGAAGACGCTTCACAAGAGGAATGCTTGAGGTTTTGCGCCTTCGTCGTACAACATCATGGCATGTGGAGGCTGTCAATCGGTGCTTTCTCTCAGCATGCCAGATTCCACTAAATCCTTGGTGCCGAGAATTCTCCTCAATGGATGCACAGGCCACCTTTGTAACAACAACATTCCTCTTGTAATATATCGCACACTCCTTCTCGAGATCTTCCTTGGAGAGGTCTGCACAGGCATCTAAACATTCAGCACCATAATCCAGTTTGGCCTTCTTGGTACTGCCTTGCATCTGCCTCTTGCGCTTCCTCTTCTGAGCTCTTGATCTCACCTCTGGCTTTGCTACACATTTCGCCCACCTGGTCTGTGCATTTTGGAGTGTGTCAAAATGTCTGTTGAATGGCATTGTTGGGGGTGAAGACGTAACCTCCTCCCATACTACTGGTGACCAGCGGGGACCTAGTAATGAGCGCAATCCTGCACCATAACACCGTGCGAACCAGGAACCTCTGCGACACCGAAAGATTTGCTTCCCGCCATCAAATTTGGCGCGGATGTTCATCCAGCATTCCGCCAGGTTTGTTGTTGTATTGGACACCAACGCTAGGGCTTTATCTGCCAATCTCTGTAAAAAACGGGTAACATCAGCAACTATTATTGGATTGATCTGTTCAGTACCTTCGTTGTCATCCCCCCTCGCACCCTCCTGTTCAGCTTCTGTGCTGCCCTCAGTCCAGTACTGTATCTGCTGAGATACGAAGTCATCTTCCACCTCGGTTATGACTAGTGGCACCTCCACTCCATTCTTCTCATTCTTTTGGATTTCACCTTCTTTTTTCACCAAACACATGGTGGGGTCACACTTTTTATGTTGGCCAAAGGTGTGCCAAATTACAGTGAGTAAGTCTGATTGCAGATTTTTTGCTGCCTTCAGCCGATCTTCCTCCTCACTTCGCCGCCGTATCAAATATCGGACATAAGTGACGAGTCGCACCCTCTTCTTCTTGGTGAGGCCATGGTGTCCCTTATACTTTGGATTGTCTGCGACGAGCTTCTCCAAACTTGATCGTAGGCATTTGCACGCATGATTTGCACACTCCACTTTGGAAAGTTCTCTACACCAATGTGGGCCACGGCTCACCAATGTTGGGTACACAGATGAATCCCCATCCCCAACCATATATAAGTACCGCAACCCATGTTGCGCCTCAGCCTGACAGAAGGCTTCAAGTATCACATCTGTCTCCATGGATTGGCTGGATTCTGTCCAGTTTTGGAAACAGTCATGTTGTGGTATTTCAGTTTTCTTTGTTTCAGCTGCAACACATATACAGCAGTATTTGTTTCTTACCCCAATGTGCAACAATTTCTTTGTCTCAGCTCCAATGACAATTCCCACTCCTCCTAGTGCATTATATGTATGCCGGTGAGTTCTTTTGCACCAACCACCGTCCACAATGACAGTCACATATGGTACACCCTCATGGTAATGCCCCTTGGCCTCAGCGATCTTCTTCTCCTCTTGTCCATTTTGGAGAATTTCCTTATCTAGGACTCTCTTCCACCATACACTGATCTCCTCCTCCAAAGTGGTAAAGCATGTACCAGACAGTCCAGGGACACCCATCGTTGCAAGACATTCATTCAGGTGAGCATTACCTCCACCCGTGGCCATTTGCCCCCATACTGCCCTCACATTTATCTCGAAACGATTCACATCGTTACTGGAAGTTACCTTCGGGGATGTTGGGAAGGTTATTTCTGTTCCACAGCCCATACACTTCGCATGGAGGAAACTGGCAAGGCCATAGCGTTTCCCCTCTCCAATCAACTTAATAGGTGGCTCACCTCTATTAGCAATTTCTATGGCCAGGGGACAGGTTGCGGCATGCAGGGTTAAATTTCCAACTTCATGCGCTAATATCTGCAGGTTCACCACTCTATATCCTTCCAATGTGACAGGTGGGGGACATTTTCGTTTAATCCTAAAGCATAAGCTTCCTATGTTATGCATGGTCATGTGATGACGAATGCGTAATTTCTTACCTCGCGATAACTTCGAGGAGAATGGCACATGACTTCTATGTCCTCCTGTAATAGATAGAAAAAGGATTGTTAAGTAAATATAAATGGAGATTGGAGTGTTGAAGCCCTTAACATTGCATTGGCCATGAACATGACAATGTGACATTAAGAATGGAAATGACAGCCCTAAACATTTCATGACAATGTCAACCGTTATGGGGAAGGGGAAGGTAAGATTTTGTACCAGTAAACTGTCTTAAAATACTTCATTATCAGCTACAAATTGGGAATGATTATCAATATTCTGTCTGTAAGATATTGTTCCTTTAATACTTCTTCATTCAGTTTTCACTTTTATTATGAGAAAACATTGATTGTAACTGACAATCATCGACACATTTCTTTTTAAGCATATACATGTATTCTTAACATTCAAAGATGTCATCATTTTGTCTAAGCTTACATCTACCAAGGTTAACAGAAAAACAGAACAGATTGGTGCATGTGTCAATTAATGCACTTGTCCATGGTATCCCGACCCCCATTCCTACGGGAGGGTGGGGCTGGTGTGATGCTACATGTATGTAGGCACTATGTTGAATAGAAAACTTGACTCATAGGGTGGGGCAACGCAGGGGCCATGTCCGATACGACATCATTGGTGATAATCAGAGTTACCTCCCCTGAATCGAACACATCAGTGTGGTGTCTGTGGGGCATGGGTAGGGGTCATCACGGGGGTAAGTCATCCATTAAATGCCCCAAACGGTGGGGGTAATATGCTGGAGATAATACCGAGTGATTTCGTCAGGGGGGGGGGGGGGAATTCCTGTTGACAAGTCCATCACAGTCTTTGCTAGAGAAATCCTGATGACTGAATGACTCTAGCTAGTAACACCACCGGTCATATGACAAAGTGACAACCAAGTTTGTACTGGATTAACACAATATGTTTCAAACAATGCAAATGTTTTAGCACACTGCCACTGGCAGCTCTATGCCAAAGAAGGAAAATTCAATTTTAATCAGTCTTTGCCATCCAGGTAACATTTGGTAACCAATAGGCAATTTTTGTTGCAATGTTAATGCCCAAAATCTTGGAGCTTGCATTCATGACTTAAATGGAAATATTTATTCCTTATTAATTGGCAAATGGGATTACATATATAATACAATGATGTACGACTTTACTTCTTTATTCCCCATTCCCTCACCCGTGTCCTTCAATTTGTTATTCAGGGTGACTGCCCTCCCCCTCCCCCTCCCCCTCCTAAACAACAAACAAATAGTACCGTATTTACCAAGAAGTTTTGTGCTATTCCCTTCATCAGTCGGGGGTATCTTTATTTTGATTCTCAGAGGGGGTTTATATTTTCTACTCTTTTTTCCAGGGGGGAGGTTGAATTTCCGTTTCTGACGTCCCATTCTGACAATGATTCATATATTACAGATTACCCTGAAAAAATAAAGAAAATATTTCCCGTTAAAACTTATTACATGTATGGTACAGTAGGTTCACTAGGTTATTGCTTACCTCGCCACTTTTGACATATGCTTTGTAAATGTGACCAATAAGAAATTTCCCTTATAACAGAAGTGTATTACCAATGGTAGGCAGGTGTTCTTTTAATTTGTTGAAGACAAAATTCTTCATTCACTCATTCTCTTTCATTGAAATGACCCAAATTTGTCAACAATTAAAGCGAAACAATATGGGCTTGACACCCATGCTTGCATGCATGGGTCTTCTTTTGTATATTCCTTATTGTATCACCCAAACAAAAGAGCATTCACTCATAGTACATGTATATTACAAATGACATCATTTCACCTGTTAAGTTTATATCCACCAATCGGGTGTCTTCCTGAATTGAAATTTTGCCTGTGTCAGCCAAACAGGTGGATAAGATCCTTCAATTCCTTGGTGGTTAGTACTAATCTGCAATATAAATTTCAACATGTTCCATTATAGGAAAGTACTCAAGTCTTCGAAACCGCACAGAGCAATTTGTAGTTACTTCAAACAAAACAACCCAGTATTGAGCATTTTTAGGCAATTACTTGCCACTATGGTCGGTGTGTTGGGTTTACTTAAATGACAGATGTGTACATGTACAAGTGCACATTCTGGGCAGTGACGCACACATGAAAGGGTTAATTTCTTAAGCGACAACACACTGTGCAGTTTTCAATACTGTTGAAAATTATATTTTCGGCCACTCTATCCAATGCAATTTAATGCCATCTTATATTATATCCCCTTGCTTACCTATTCCACACAGAAAATATGGTAGACAATCAACAGATTTCTCACAATAGCTTGAAATACAATAGGGCTGGTGCGCGTCGGCTGCTTTGGGCCATTTTGCAAACAAGGGGTAATTCGCCGGTAGGGTGCACAATTGGGCCGCCTAGAAAAAATAGTTCCCATATATGTAACCTTCAACTTAATCTCCTACTGATGAAAATAACTTTATATTCCATATATTGTGTGAAGAAAGGGGTTTTACTGCCTTTGCCATTTCACGTTAATGTACACATATGTCTTAACGGTGTGATATAGAAATATCTCTCCGCGTCCTCCCGCCATGTTGAAAACGAATCGAACATGCCTTTGACATCGCTCTCCAGAATTCTTGCTAAAAAACGGTACTGTGAATTTTAAGGGGTAAGTAACCTGTTATACCGTATAACGACGTTGTTTGGATCACTAATGACCAGATGTCGTTGTCATTTACACTTTGTCCATGTTCATTCCAACCATTTCAAAATATCATTTTGCCGATGACAGGATGAAAATCCATCATGGCGTATACTTCCGGAATGTAGGTCATTTGCCAGGGAAGCGTTTAGGTAACTTGGGATGGCAAAATGAACAATCGGTTGTTATGCAAAAGCGGCATCACATACATTTGCTAGAAATTGCAGGAAATTGTATCTTGGTAGATATCATATAATTTTCTCGTGTACACAAAATTCTGTACGACAGCCTTTTGCTTTCTATTTTCATGTCACATTCACATCGATGTCGGTGGTGGTCATATTTTGAGGGTAAAGTAATCTACATTTTGTGAAAACATGACACCTCTGTGTTGAGGGGTTTCTTTATTATTCCACATTTTGTGCATAGCTATGTCAGAGATCAGACAAAATGGCGGACATTGTGGTCCACACTGGTTGGGCCTTAAGTTGTAAGTGGTTTACCACATTTTGATGTGTTTTACTTACAGCGGTTGAAATAACGCCTGTGTACCTGCCGCGGACAATTGAATTTTCCCGGCGACAAGTGAAAAACAAATCTACCTGTCCATGCGACAAGTACAATTTCATTTTAGCAAAACCATAAAATGTGATCTATTTTCTTAAACACCTGTTACAAGTCTAGATCTATCTGAAGGAACGGACAATCCAAGAAATAATCCATTGAAAATTTATTTCAAGCCGATCTTTGGTCACTGTTGTGGGTCCTGTCAACTTTGTCAATTTCCCGCAGCCGGGTGCATGCAAAATTCGGAACTCTTATGAAACGGAAAGGGACTAAGTCTTGTGTTTTTTCAAGTCAGTACCGATGGTAAATAATATTGTTTGGTTTTTTCCTTTGTCTTGTATTCACAAGATAAACAAAGCTGATATGTTTCTATGCAGATAATCCAGTTAATTGATAATTCCAATGGGATTCTGCTGGCTGGTTCAATATTACTGGAATCAGCAATTGGCGAGGGGAGACAACTTTTATATGTAGTCACACATGCCATCTAGGCCTCAGGCTCCTAAATAAAAAAAAGTCCCGATCCGTTAACCCCTAAACGTAATCTCTGCCAAAGACCAGAATTTTGCCGATTTTTTTCCGCCTTCGTTGCAACGATTAATAGAAAGCCGTTGGTACCACTGGCAAGTATTGTATTTGTTCTATTCAGCTACAAATTTTATTTCGATTCACTGCTCGATAACATGCCTCGCCGGGGCACTATTTGCGGGGCCTAGGCACTGCTTTCAGCAGGCAGAGAAAACAGCGAAATGAGCACCTCGTGTGTAGAGGCGCGCACAGCTTAAAATTTTGACGGTAAAAGTTTGACAAGAAGTTGGTCACCTTGTAGCGCTTGAAATAAACTACTTCCTGTCGAAAGATGAATGTCTAAACTTAATTAGGGAACCAGCGACGTACAGTTTTGTTAATACTGCCGAACGTTTAAATTATTTAGGAGTCTGAGGCCTCTAACTATGTGAATTTCACATGGTTCAGTCAACAACAAAGCTTTTGGCAATTTTAATGTTGCACAAATTAGGGGAAATATTTGTCTTTGTAATTGACATATATATATGTATGAAAATAGACTGGACAGCACATTCTCAGTCATCACCTTTCTATTCATGGTGCTTGAAGTTTTGGAATATAATATGTGGGCCAAAAGAAAAAAATAATAATAAAACAAACACCTGCCCACCTCATTTGAAAAAAAACATTGATGGACTTAGACCACTGGGGTCTATGTTTTAAGTAGTTTAATTTGAATGAACATTTAATAAATTGTTTAAATATGTTGTTATTATCTCGCCTTACGAAGTAAAGGGGAGATATTGTGAGGGGGGAAGAGGATGTCGGTGTCGGTTGTCAGTGTCGGTGTTGGTGTCCCCTGCCTGGAAATGATTATGTTTTTGGTTTAGCAAATTCAAAAAAAATCTAGGAAAAAAATATATATATGGGGGGTGGGTATACCACCTGGGGGTACTACCCCTGGGGTGCTCCAATGTTAAAATCCCTATGATAGAGTTTTGCGTTTAGCTGAAGTGCAAATTAGAAATTTTGTTGCAGTTGTCAGCTGTCATTGGATGATTATGAAACTTGGTACACATGTTTCTTATGATTAGGGGATGTACCTGTGCTATTTTTGAGAAGAAATATTAATTTTTCTTCAAATTATGGCAAATGATAAGAGTTTTCTGTTTAGGTAAATTGTACATGTAGGCCTCTACATGTATACATGTACATGGTAAGTTTGCTGCAGTTGTCAGCTCTCATTGGATGATTACGAAACTTGGTACACATGTTTCTTATGATTGGAGGATGTACGTGTGCTATTTTTGAGATGAAATATTCATTGTTCTCCAAATTATGGCAAATGATAGAGTTTTCTGTTTAGGTGAATTGTACATGTAAGCCTCTATATGTATACATGTACATGTACATAATAAGTTTGCTGGAGTTGTCAGCTCTCATTGAATGATTACAAAACTTGGTACACATGTTTATGATTAGAGAATGTACCTGTGCCATTTTTGAGATGAAATATTAATTTTTCTCCAAATTATGTCAAATGATAGAGTTTTGCGTTTGGCTGAAGTGCATATGTACATCTGTACACCACAGTTTGCTGCAGTTATCAGCTGTCATTGAATGATTATGAAACTTGGTACACATGTTTCTTATGATTAGAAGATGTACCTGTGCTATTTAGAGTCGAATGTCAAAGCGGTGTTAGGGAGGAATGTATGTGAAGTCGACTGTCAAAGCGGTGTTAGGGAGAAATGTATGTGAAGTCGAGTGTCAAAGCGGTGTTAGGGAGGAATGTATGTCAGGTCGAGTGTCAAAGCAGGATTAGGACTTAGGGTTAGGTATGCTTCATAACTATCAGGTTTAGGGTCATTTCAGCTATAGAAGTCTGATAATTTCTCCACCAAAGCGTAACTAGGGTAATGTCGAAGCTGGGTGTTCGGCATGAGTGTGCTTGAAGTTGAGTTTCAAAGCACTGTTAGGAAGGAATATATCTGAAGTGCAGTGTCAAAGCGGTGTTAGGGGAAAATGTACGTGGAGTCGAATGTCAAAGCGGTGTTAGGGAGGAATGTACGTGAAGTCGAGTGTGAAAGCGGAGTTAGGGAGAAATGTACATGAAGTCGACTGTCAAAGCGCTGTTAGGGAGGAATGTACGTGAAGTCGAGTGTCAAAGCGGTGTTAGGGAGGAATGTACATGGAGTCGAGTGTCAAAGCGGTGTTAGGGAGGATTGTATGTGAAGTCGAGTGTCAACCAGTGTTAGGGAGGAATGTATGTAAAGTCGAGTGTCAAAGCGGTGTTAGGGAGGAATGTATGTGAAGTCGAGTGTCAAAGCGGTGTTAGGGTGGAATGTATGTGAAGTCGACTGTCAAAGCGGTGTTAGGGAGGAATGTAAGTGAAGTTGATTGTCAAAGTGGTGTTCGGGAGGAATGTATGTGAAGTCCAGCGTCAAAGCGGGATTAGGACTTAGGGTTAGGTATGCTTCATAACTATCAGGTTCAGGGTCATTTCAGCTATAGAAGTCAGATAATTTCTCCACCAAAGCGTAACTAGGGTAATGTCGAAGCTGGGTGTTCGGCATGAGTGTGCTTGAAGTTGAGTTTCAAAGCACTGTTAGGAAGGAATATATCTGAAGTGCAGTGTCAAAGCGGTGTTAGGGAAAAATGTACGTGGAGTCGAATGTCAAAGCGGTGTTAGGGAGGAATGTACGTGAAGTCGAGTGTGAAAGCGGAGTTAGGGAGAAATGTACATGAAGTCGACTGTCAAAGCGCTGTTAGGGAGGAATGTACGCGAAGTCGAGTGTCAAAGTGGTGTTAGGGAGGAATGTACATGGAGTCGAGTGTCAAAGCGGTGTTAGGGAGGATTGTATGTGAAGTCGAGTGTCAACCAGTGTTAGGGAGGAATGTATGTAAAGTCGAGTGTCAAAGCGGTGTTAGGGAAGAATGTATGTGAAGTCGAGTGTCAAAGCGGTGTTAGGGTGGAATGTATGTGAAGTCGACTGTCAAAGCGGTGTTAGGGAGGAATGTAAGTGAAGTCGAGTGTCAAAGCGGTGTTAGGGAGGAATGTATGTGAAGTCGAATGTCAAAGCGATGTTAGAGAGGAATGTATGTTAAGTCGAATGTCAAAGAGGTGTTAGGGAGGAATGTATGTGAAGTCGAATGTCAAAGCGGTGTTAGGGAGGAATGTATGTGAAGTCGACTGTCAAAGCGGTGTTAGGGAGGAATGTATGTGAAGTCGACTATCGAAGCGGTGTCAGGGAGGAATGTATGTCAGGTCGAGTGTCAAAGCGGGATTAGGACTTAGGATTAGGTATGCTTCATAACTATCAGATTTAGGGTCATTTCAGCTATAGAAGTCAGATAATTTCTCCACCAAAGCGTAACTAGGGTAATGTCGAAGCTGGGTGTCTTGCCGGCATCATTGAAAACTGTTGACCGCTTCTCTCTTGCAGGAAACAAGCCTATGTGTATGTATACTATGAGTGTCTTTTGAATTTGGTGCTAATACTGTTATATGAAAAATGGAATAGGTCTTTGGATTATGGACGCGGATATTCTCTAATGGACGACGGCTGGATTATGAATGACGGACTAGACGCTTGTAATTCGGCATGAGTGTGCTTGAAGTTGAGTTTCAAAGCACTGTTAGAAAGGAATATACCTGAAGTGCAGTGTCAACGCGATGGTAGAGAAAAATGTACGTGGAGTCGAATGTCAAAGCGGTGTTAGGGAGGAATGTACGTGAAGTCGAGTGTGAAAGCGGAGTTAGGGAGAAATGTACATGAAGTCGACTGTCAAAGCGCTGTTAGGGAGGAATGTACGTCAAGTTGAGTGTCAAAGCGGTGTTAGGGAGGAATGTACGTGAAGTCGAGTGTCAACCAGTGTTAGGGAGGAATGTATGTGAAGTCGAGTGTCAAAGCGGTGTTAGGGAGGAATGTATGTGAAGTCGAGTGCCAAAGCGGTGTTAGGGAGGAATGTATGTGAAGTCGAATGAACAGCAGATAATCAGAATACAAGGGGAACAAGACTATATACTAATTACATGTAGACATTGATTGGATTCATGTAATAGTACAATTTTACACTCAAAAGGGAGAGACCCCCAATTACTAATAAAGTGCTGATAACATTTTAGCAAGCAACAAGTATGCCTTATAGGCACCTACCGACTACTTATGAAGTACATGCATGGCACTGCAAGCCTTGCATTTTGACGGGGCTGATCAGGCGAGGCCCCGTGATAGGCCCGGTCAGTACTTGGCACAGGGCCTATTCATCAGCCTGGTAAAGGCTTACTGTGGATATTCTTTTATATTGAAATTAGCCCAATTAAGAATAAATCAGCCCTGTGATCACCTGTAAACAGGCCTGTCAATCAGCGTGGTCTGATTTCGAAAATGCAAGGCCTGCACTGTAACAATGCGGAGAAAGCTTCATTTGAAACAAATATGTGTCAACGCTAACTTTCTAAACAGGTACCTTGTATAGCGTAATAGCTAATTATTTAGCAACTAACTCCAATTAGAAAGCAGGATTGGCTTTGATTGTGATGTTGCAAAGTGACGCTCTCAAGAAAGACATCTTCATTCTGACGGACTTTATTGTGACGTTACAGGGCTAGGCTCAACCCTTCCTTCCATTCTGTCGCTTCAAAGTGCCGGCAGAAAGAAAGTCTTTCATTTTCCATTGTGCCGTTCCATTCTGCCGTAGAGGGAAGAAGTGATTGTTGTATTGTGATGCTGCTAAGCAGGATTGACTTTGATTGTGACGTTGCAAAGTGACGCTCTGAAGAAAGACATGTTCATTCTGACGCACTTCATTGTGACGTTACAGGGTTAGACCAAAATCGTGTTGATCCACTGATAAGCTTGGCATAATGCAGAAGCAAAGTAACTCCGAATAAACTTAATAAACGCATGGTGACAGTCTCAATATTTCGACAAAATTTTATTTGTCATCTTCAGGATGTGATCTAACAGCAGTTACAGGCTCTTATATACAAAACGACTAACAAAGATTGAAATGGTTCGATACACAAAATTAGAGGGCAATAGCCAATCAGATAATATGTGAACATAACAATTAAGGTAAACATGAGTGGCAAATATACATGACAAGGAATACACACACCACATAGGCCTGACAATACACAATCGAAATGGCAATAGTTTGATAAGGATAATAGATACGGGTGGTGATTTATTGAGGTGTGTGAATGTGTATAGAGTGGCAGCAGAAATGTCAATCAGGGGAATAAACACAAGTGAAACAGAGATTAGACAAAATGTATTAAGTTGATTAGAGAAACGTAACAAAGGTACCTAAGATTGAAATCGGAAATAAGATATAGAGAATTGGATAGGTACAGAACGGGAAATGCTGAACTATATGGGCGAACTGTATTTGGCTATTAATTTTTCATTGTGTCGTTCCATTCTGCCGTACCGACAAAACAGGTACCTTGTATAGCGTAAATAGCTAATTATTTAGCAACTATCTCCAATTAGAAAGTGGGATTGGCTTTGATTGTGACGTTGCAAAGTGACGCTCTCAAGAAAGACATCTTCATTCTGACGCACTTCATTGTGACGTTACAGGGTTAGGCTCACCCCTTCCTTCCATTCTGCCGGTTCAAAGTGCCCGCAGAAGAAAAGTCTCTGATTTTCCATTGTGCCGCGGCATTCTGCCGTAAAGAACTAAAGTGACTGTGTTTCATTGTGACGCTGCAGCGTCAGTTCGAAAAAAGATGGTCTCAAATTTTTCATTGTGACGTGCCATTCTGCCGTACCGAGAAAAAGTAATGTTTCTGATGATCAATTAAACACTTTATTTCCTTCCATTCTGTCGCTTTAAAGTGCCGGCAGAAAGAAAGTCTTTCATTTTCCATTGTGCCGTTCCATTCTGCCGTAGAGGGAACAAGTGATTGTGTTATATTGTGATCCTGCTAAGCAGGATTGACTTTGATTGTGACGTTGCAAAGTGACGATCATTGTGCCGCTGCATTCTGCCGTAAAGAGGTAAAGTGACTGTGTTTCATTGTGACGTTGCAGCGTTGGTTCGAAAAAATATGGTCTTAAATTTTTCATTGTGTCGTTCCATTCTGCCGTACCGACAAAACAGGTACCTTGTATAGCGTAATAGCTAATTATTTAGCAACTAACTCCAATTAGAAAGCAGGATTGGCTTTGATTGTGACGTTGCAAAGTGTCGCTCTCAAGAAAGACATCTTCATTCTGACGGACTTCATTGTGACGTTACAGGGTTAGGCTCAACCCTTCCTTCCATTCTGCCGGTTCAAAGTGCCCGCGGGCAGAAAGAGAGAGAGTCTTTCATTTTCCATTGTGCCGTTCCATTCTGCCGTAGAGGGAAAAAGTGATTGTGATGCTGGTAAGCAGGATTGACTTTGATTGTGACGTTGCAAAGTGACGCTCTGAAGAAAGACATGTTCATTCTGACGCGTTTCATTGTGACGTTACAAGGCGTCAGTTTGAAGAAAGACAATATTCATTCTGACAGTGTTCATTGTGACGTTGCAGGATTAGGGTTACATGTACACAGGCATTTGATAAGGGTCAGTAATGGATGGGTTGTCATCAGTCACCAATTTGTCTTTGTAATGATTAAAATGATATGCATGTGTAGTGTACTCGCCCTTCTCATGCTGTTGTTATATATGCCCCATATACTAGTAACAATACATGGAGTCAGTATGGATGGATGATCTCTGGCCCACAGTTAGTTATTCATTGATAAATGAATCACAATTGACCTCTGTGTCGGTGTAGTAACACATAAAACTTTATATACTCACTATTGTCATAATGTTATATATACCCCATTCTTCTAACACTGCGACCTTAGTTGGTTGGGTCCATATATGAAGATACATAACTACCACGGATAATTAGGATATTACTGAGATACCCAACTTATACTGACCCTTATCAAATGCCTGTGTACATGTACCCCTTCCTACCATTCTGCCAGTGCAAAGTGCCGGCAGAGAGAAAGTCTTTCATTTTCCATTGTGACGCTGCATTCTGTCGTACAGAGAAAAATTGATTGTGTTTCATTGTGACGGTGTAAAGCGTCAGTTGAAGAAAAGACAATCTTCATTCTGACGGTGTTCATTCTGACGTTGCAGGATTAGGGTTACATGTACCCCTTCATACCATTCTCTCTCGTGCTTTCTTACATGAAGTATCGCCTAGTGAGCTCGAAAACCATTTTCGGTGCCAGATTTCGAGGGCAAATGATACCAAGGCGAATTGCACTAGGAATACACTGAAGGCAGGGGGAAGGGGGCCTCTTATTTCGAGGAGCCCCCAGTGCAGGTCTGTCGTCTGAAGAATGGAACCGGATGTCCGATTCTGAAATCTCGAGGCATTCAACATGTTCAAGCTGAAACACATTTGAGAAGGCTCGAGTCCACGTGACCATATTCTCGGAGCCCTCTAACTGATGAGTGAACTTGAATCTTATTAGATTCAAGCTCATCTTGAAGAATTCCTACACAACGAGAGTCATCTTCATTTTATCCAGCCAATTTCTACGTCCCCACTTCGAACTTCCCTTGATATATCTGGACCCCTTCAATGTTCAAATAACTTATAAATAGACACGAGACGTCACTGACCTCGAAAACATTTGAAATTCGAAATGGGTCGCACAAGAGCGTTATTGATTGCCTGACCTAAATAGTGGGCACCTTATTAGGAGGAAAGACGCCGCTAATAGAGGATGATATCACTCTACGTGACTTCACTCGCAATCGATGTGTACGTTCTGATTGGTTCTTCTGTCGTTAGTAGGTGAAATTTACACCTCGGATTTTGAACACTGAAGGGGTCAGATATATCAAGGCAGGTTCGAAGTGGGAACGTAGAAATTGGCTGGATCAAATGAAGATGAACGAGAGTGAGCTTCAGATTGATCAGTTTCCCGGCAATGATTAAACAAGCGCTGGATGAGCGCAAAGACCTCCGTCGAGGCAACAGGGTCCGTAGCGTAATACATCACTGAATAACATACGGCCGGATGCCAAGCTCAATTTTGCATTTGTTGGACGTTAGCTTCATCAATGGTAATTAATCTGGGATTGAGGGTTCCTCACTAGCATGTCCAGACAGGGATGTGAAAGTCACATTCCCAGCAAATAATTTTGTTTGATTTGACGTGCTTGAAATATTGGGGTATGGAATAGAGTATATTGATGGAAAACCTGGAAAAGTGCTTGAGACATTAGGCCCCATCCCACCCACACCTCCCCATGAGAGGATCCCCTCACCCAAATCAACACGTTAGCGACAGAAATGAGACCCTGTGTGCCTAGTTGTACCAACTTGCTTGTGATTTTGTGCTATAGGCCCAACACAGCAACACTTCATATTTTGTATGTGTACAGTATAGCATCATCATTGATGAGAGAATGCTCTTCAAAACACACCTGATTTTACCGACACTTCGTTCTGATCTGTCTCAACATCATATGATGAGGATTCAATGCGCTCGGTATAATTTTGTATACTGGTGTTACAGGTCACCTTCGCCTTCACCTTACTGTATCAATGACCATGGACTTGTACATGTATCACATTCACATTGAATGGTGATGACTGATGAGAATATTGCCCCTATGGAACAAATGACTGGATTCCACGCAGCAAATATTTATTGTGTAACAGTGAGAAGAAAATTAATTGTATAAACATTCCAAGCCTCATTGAACACAAGCCGCACCATACTTGATATGAATATAACGCGCGTATACATTAGCTCGCTTGGACGTCGCTTAGTTAAATATGGACAGACTCGCAAAAATCTCAAAATTTTCAAAAGCCACAAAAATGCCCTCAGCTTGTACAGAGTAAGTAAAAATACTTATGTACAACTTGATGTTTAGAAATGACTGTGTTGAGCGGTTCTATTCTCAACTTCTCTTTTATTCTATGTCATAGAGGACAGGGTTTGGTAGATAATTAAAAACTGTATTAACTCGGCTTCACATTTTAGAGAATGACTTTAATTGAGCCAAAGATGAAAGAGAAATACACTTATAAAAAAATCTATTTAAAAAATATATGTTTATATTAATTTCCATAATTTATTGAAAAAAACTATACGTAGACTTCGACCACCCAATATCACACAGGCCAGGCAACTGTGAGAACAAGTGAAAGATACCCATCGAGTTGAGCGGATTTGCAGATAAACAACAACAAAAAATTGCACTTTGTGCCTCACGAGGCCCTTCTCCATAGAGTGCATGCCAGTTATTTTTCTAGACTACAACAACAACAGTTTTTGCCTGTATCACAGTCCGAGCTTCCGATTACGCTTCAACCTTACCCAGACGACGGATAATTTTTGACAGATTGTCCGGCTAGGTTGTTGATCGGATTCACAGATCATGAATTCCACCGTGACGGAATCACCGTTGGGAAGACTTTTTCTTTATTCAAAGTCATGTACTCGGAAGTTCCGTGGTCATACCCATGTAGTTTCAAGTTTAGTTTGCTATTCTATATGACATCTGTTTACGGATCCATGAAAAATCTACAGATGATCCAGCATTTTCAGTAAATCATGCTTCGAAATGTTCGTGACGGAATCACCTGAAACGGACATGACTCTTGACTAGTGTTGCTTGTCTATTTTTTTGCTGCTCTGTTTCAATCTGACTATTCTTATATGACATCTCTTACTAACATACAGTACCCAAGGATGATAAGATTTTTTTCATCGTGAGAAAAACGCGACTGGATCATCCCAGGGGTTAAATCTAGTCCGTGACGGAATCGACAAAAAATCGTGATGGAATCACGAGTGCGCTTTCTAAATCTTATCGGTAAAAGTGCTTTATTAATTACACATTTTCTTCAAAAAAATATTCCTAGAGTGAATTTATCTCTTCTACTTAGAAAATTAAAACTCTGACTTCTTATTTTTACTAAGGTATACAGCTCCCGCCACAGATTCAGATTCAGATTCATTTTATTGTATAAAACACCTCATCGAGGCCGTATACAAATTTAACAAAAGGAATACCAATAAACAGTCAAGATCAACATATTATACATGCATATCTTTTCTGCAGATGTTTCAAAATAACAAACAGCATGCTAATATAAGGTCTACGACAGAATGTGGAGTGAATTTTATGCGAAAAAGGGCTGTTTAGCAATGTCCGCTTTTCCGTGGAATTCATGAGCGCACGATTGAAGTATCATGGGAAGATATATATTTCCAGTCGCTATCTCCCCCCCCCCATCTTCAAACAAAAGGAAAAGAAAAAGCCGAGAGAGCGCCTCGTGAGGCAGAGTTATTTTTCCAGACTACAACAACAACAGTTTTTGCCTGTATCACAGTTCGAGCTTCCGATGACCCTTCAACCTTACCCAGACGACGGATAATTTTTGACAGATTATCCGGCTAGGTTGTTGATCGGATTCACAGATAACGATTGAAGCATGGGAAGATATATTTTTTCAGTCGCTATCTCCCCAACCCTCACCCCCCCCAACTAAAAAAAAAGAAAAGAAAAAGCCGAGAGAGTTCTTCGGAGTTTTACGTTTTTGACCTCTGACTTTGAATTTGACTTCTCACTTCCGACTCCCATCCTGGTGAATGACACTCGTCCTTTATCTTTTTGCCAATTCAGAGATTCTCGAGGAAGTTTCCAATTATATTATCTGGAATGCGAGTTTTTCTTTCGTGAAAATTTACTTTTTATGAAAGCGCAGGTTTGTCTTCGTCGCATGCAAAATGGTACGTCTTCAGAAAATTTATGATCTAGGCCTATCCCAAAGTTCACAAGATCATTATTGTTTAGCATCATCAGATAAACAAGAATAGTACGATCAGACAACATGAAGGCGAAAATACTGTATAATTGACGTAATTCGTTGTTTTCCGCGTTTCAATGGTTGATCTTCAATGCAGAATCTAGGTCAACTAAATTTGTAATGTCTGCTGCTTCAAACGAGTAGGCCTACAAGTACGTTCAGTTTTATTTTTTTAACAACAAAACTTGCATAATGTTAGCAACAAAAGTACATACTATGTATTGAATGAAGAACAGAAATGCTGCAAATCCCCTGACCTGATCATGAACATGTCACGATAAGAACCTTGGAATAGGTCATAAATTTTCCGAAGATGTACCGTCTTGCTCGTCGCATACCGGCCATCTGTACCAGCGCGAAGCTATAAGTACACGCGCGAATTTAGTACCCTCGAATAAAGAGACCCGGTGGAAGCGCTGCACAGGATACACACCTTTTGTGACGTAAGCATTCATTTGTGTCCAAAGAAAGATTCAAGATTTCGTCGGGAACCATGACGATCCCTATTGGAAATACTATGAGTCGTGGGTTCCCCATATGACAATTATTTGGCGGGAGATTTCACGTTGCGCTCCTAGACCTCCGTCTGATCGACGGAGGTAAAAAACGGAAGGTAAAATCTCGGCCGATGAGCAGTACGCAGAAATGCATCCTGCATTTGACACTCGGTGTGAGAGAGACAGTTGGGAGAGTAGTCTAATCCAACCTCTTCAACACCTACAAATCTCTGGTTCTTCAAATGCTCAATGAGTAACAACAGAGTATTCCCTGGCACATGCTCTTATATGAGACACGGATGTACTCCAAATGTGTAGAACAACCTCGCATCGTCCAGTGAGAGGGAAGGTTGATCCCAAGCATTGGAGAACACCATATTGCTGACCCCGAATTGAATAGTCAGAGATTTGACTGGTACCTCTCTCCACTTGGAGTTCGTCAAAACTGTCAGCACCGAAATGATTTAAAGCGAGATCCAGGTGAATATGCGAATCTACAACAGGGGCCCTTCGAACATGAACCAGTCTGGCTCGAGTCTACATGTAGCATCCTGATAAACTGAAAACCTGACAAAGTTTGCCTTTTCTACTGGAACAGGAGTATTCTACTCTGAATGTAAACACCGGTCTCCCATGTGATGGACGTGGGCAGTGCCACGTTAAAGAGAGTGAGCTAGGGTGCGATTACATATGACCGTAACATAACTACATTCTCAACCCAAGAACTCAGACAAACACAGTGGATGTGATATGGATATTAAATGAGCTTTATTAATATTTAATCCATATCAATTTTGAATAAATGTGTACTACTGTGTGTTTTAAAATAATTTTGAAACATTAATTTCAGGATAATTTCGAATTTCAGGATAATTTCGGGTCTGCCCTAAAACCAGCCCGTTTAGCTGTCATCATGCCGAGGTCGCTGGGCATGATGGCTCTATTGCTCGTGATGGAACCTGGCTGCTGCACCTATATAGTGGAAAAACATTTTACCCAGGCTGTAGTGACCGCCATCAGTAACAGTGGAGCAAAGAGCCATGCACATACAATATGCATGGTTTATTGTCGACCTATAGAATCTCCATTTGCCACAGCACAATCAAATACCAAAAAATCACTTTTGAACATACTCTATCATCTATATCTGAAGACCTGGAAATACTGTATATGAGCATCGTATCTTAAGCACGATTTACAGAATTACAACCTAACGTATCAGCACGATTTACAGAATTATAACCAAACGTCGTATACGGCACAGAACATATACTATTAAAAGGAGATCGATAGAAAAACGTATGTACCCAAATCACTGATCTAGCATATGGTGCTGTGGCAACTGGTAGACTCAACAAGTCGGCAAGAATAGCACTCAACAAGTGACGTGAATGATATGGTTCAATCATTTAAGATAATTACTCAAATGTTTATACAAATCTACCAATCATAACAACTGGATATAAAGCTGGGTGCAAATGAAGTATATGCTGTGTATACTGGAGTGGTTAACAAAGGAACAGCCCGTGAATGAGCTGGACATAATTAGATAAAACCACATGGTGCAGAGAGGGGGGAAAACGGTCCCTCTCAGGTCTATTAAATAGCACTTCTTGTCACTGAATAAATGATAAACCCAAATTACCAATTAGTCTTAACATGATGCTCCGTCAATCATGAACAAAAAAACCATATCAACCCAGTGATAGATTATCTACAATTTAGACTTTAAGCGACCATGTGGTGTCTAGACAAAGGATGGATATCGCCAAACAGAAAACCAGCCAAAATGCACAGCACAACTTCATTAAGTTAACATGGAACTTCCAACATGTTTACAAATACAGTAGATTATAAATTCAATGAAATAAAGATAACTTCTCACCTATATAGTGGAAAAACATTTTACCCAGGCTGTAGTGACCGCCATCAGTAACTATGGTGTTCTATTTGTGCCAAGTTTCCGTCGCCTTTTCAAAACGCGACGCCGCCTTTTCAAAACGCGACGTCGCCTTTTGAAACGCGACGTCGCGTTTTTAAAACACGACGTCGCCTTTTGGAAAACACGACGTCGCGTTTCTTTCCTATGTTTTTGCATTGTAAAACTCGACACAACGGAACTCGACGTCGCGTTTTCAAAAGGCGACGTCGTGTTTCACCCACGTCTTGTTTGGCAATGTTAAAAGATAGGAAAGAAACGCGACGTCGCGTTTTAAAACGCGACGTCGTGTTTTTTAAAAGGCGACGTCGCGTTTTCAAAAGGCGACGTCGCGTTTCAAAACGCGTCGCCTTTTGAAACGCGACGTCGCCTTTCGAAACGCGACGTCGCCTTTCGAAACGCGACGTCGCCTTTTGAAACGCGACGTCGTGTTTTGATAGTAGAACTGCGCATGTCTAGGGATCATTTATTTTCAAGAAATTGTGTACATGTAGGTGCCATATTGTACTTTTCAGAAAAGGCTGGTAAGTTGCGGTGATTAGATGTGATCGATGGTCTTGTTGTGACTATAGATACAATGCTTTAGTTAGACATGTACTTAATGCAGTCCGAGCAAAGAACGAAAGGCCTAGACCAAAAAAGATAACAAAAAAAACAAAAAACAAAAAACAAAAAAACGAAAAAATATAAAAAACAGAAAAATACAAAAAAAAACAGCACAGCGTAAGCTCTCCACTGGGCATTTTGTCGACAAATTAATTGCCAATATTTACAGTCATAACTTTGAAACGGCACACGCACACATCGCTAAATTGGACGGGCACTGGTAGTTAAATATTATTTTCTCACCTCATTGTAATGTTGTGTTTCAACAGCAGCATTGCCAGTATTTCATTACGGTTATATCCTGCTTAAAAATACTCTTCAATCAGCGTGCACCGTAAGTCAAGTCAAGGATAATTACGTGTACCAGTATTACAAGCTTCTTGCCAAGACATCTAAACCGCACCAGACAGATGACAAATAAACAGAATTATATTTTTTTCAGGAAGAGGAAAAGTCAGTTCAGTTGGGCATTGAAACACGATATAAAACCAGAAAAACAAAAAGGATATTGTCAACAGTAGTTCCATCTTCACCTAGTGATGTATACTGCAAAGACATCTGAAAAACATATAAAAAGTGCTATTACTGACGATTGTTTGAATGTTCTTCCAGAAGGGGGGGGGGGGGGTGCGTACATATTCCCGCTTGCGGTTTTACTTCCTGCATTGTATAAGAACGAGACGATTTTGTTGTGAATGAATTTGTAGAACCCAGCACAGACAGAACACCATTATACATCGAACTCCGCATACATAGAACACCATATGCTCCCTAAACCTGCACATGCGCAGTTGAAAGACCAAAAGGCGACGTCGCGTTTCAAAAGGCGACGTCGCGTTTCGAAAGGCGGCGTCACGTTTCGAAAGGCGACGTCGCCTTTTGAAAACGCGACGTCGCCTTTTAAAAAACACGACGTCGCGTTTTAAAACGCGACGTCGCGTTTCTTTCCTATCTACGGAAGCACTGGTGAGCCATCTTCTTTTCCTGAAAAACAGAATATGTCGACTTATTACAAGTCGATTTGTCATCATCATCATCACAAGTCGACTTATGTATGTCGACTTATTCACTTTTATCACGAAAAATTGCGTTACTTATGATGACTTAGCGTCTTAAAACTAGAAAAGTCGACTTTTCAAAAGTTGACAAATCCATTTAAAGGAGGTAAGTCGACTTATATAAAGTCGACATATTTATGTCAACGGGATAAGTCGACTTGAGAAAAGTCGACATATTTTAAAACATAACAAGTCGCCTTTAACTAAGTCGACTTATTGCGATTATCGCGGCAAGTCGACTTTATTAAGTCGTCTTATTTCGTTTTATCACGAAAAGTCGACTTTTATTAAGTCCACTTGTTGTCGCTAAAGACGACAAGTCGACTTTTTGCAAGTCGACTTATCGCGTTTATTACAACAAGTCGACTTTTGAAAAGGCGACATAGTTTTATAAGTGGCCAAGTCGTCTTTACTCATATCGACTTTTTGTCTATGAAGACGTAAAGTCGACTTAATAAAAGTCGACTTGTCGCGATTTTTACGAAAAGTCGACTTTTATTAAGTCGACTTATTGCGATTATTGGGCCGTATAGTAGTGTAGAAAGCGAAAATCGAGTCGAATAAGTAGATGGGGAGGGCGATATGGAGGACCAGTGGAGAGAGAGACAGGAGGTTGTCACTATTCGAGAGCCCCTGGGAATTCAGGTATTCAACCGAGAGGTAAATGGATCGACTGGGCATGCGTGGGATCGAGTGCGAAAGCGCACAAAGTGTGGAGCGTGATATGGAGAACCAGTGGGATGAGAGACATGAGTGTCATTTACCCTATCTGGCCTGGGTGAAATGTTCTATTCTGCTCCAAAACGACGAAACCGAGGGGGCTGACACTTTCTAGCTGATCATATTGGGAGCATTTTGAGGCCATTTGCGTATCCCCTTGTGCAGATGATCATGCCGTCATGTGGTATCCCAGAAAGTCGTTTTTTCAGTCTTTTCTGTCCATTTCTTTGCACTTTTTTCTGGCCTACATTACAAGACAGTATTTTATTTGGGCGAAGCTAATTATTCTCTTGTTATATTTAGTAGTTTTTCAAAAGAAAAATCGAAAAATAAAACTTTAGAAAAATCGACCCACAAATAGAAAAATGGTTTCAGCGAATATGACCTCATATTGCTGTCATCGTGAAGGCCATCTTGGATTTTTGTTTTACATTTTCGAGTAGAGCTTGACTCAAAGGTACAGTGTGGCGAGTTTCAGCACTCTAGACTCAGGGATATTGAAAATATATGGAGGGGGGGGGGGCGGGGGTGTACTTTAAGCTCCTCCCCAGGCTGCGGTACACCCCAAATCGCCCACGTCATATTGGATTAAACAGGAGCTCTCAGGCCAGGCATTCGCCCTAGCGTAAAACGATTCGACTCCGTATGCGCAGGGTGAAGTGCGCCTGCGCAAAATATGTGGAATGGGATACGAGGAACCAGTGGGGTGAGAGACATGCGGATTTCACTGAACAATACTCCGGGGACCTGATAGGCCCTATTCGCCCTATGAGTCGACTGCGCGCGTCCGGTGCACCAGACAGGGATGGACAGGAGGCATTCTGCTATTCTCATGGTTTGCTTGAATTGGCCAATCATATCGCAGGATTTACCCCGGTCTAGTGATACAGCATAGTAGTATAAAAAGGACGGCTAACCGTAAGTTCGCCGGGGGAGGTAACTCTTGCATCCGCCAAGTGGCGTGACGGGGTGGTGGAGGTCATTACGAGCTTGGTGGGATTCTAGATTAACCTGGGAAGGATGGACATTTCAATTTGGGTCAATCAGCGGTCGACAAAAGAGAACCAATGAGTGGTCGATAAATCAGCCAATCGAGAAGCACCGGGTTTTTCCCCTGGAACATTCGTGAACATCCTTGTTCTTGTACAGTCGTTGATGTCCGCGCGTCCATCCGGGGACTGTGTAACATCCGGGTACTTCTATGTAGGTGTATACAAGTCTATAAAACACGTCTCTCTGGATCCCACACCTCCGTTCCTACGGTTGCAGAATCAAGAGGCCAGTCTGTTTGTACGCAAAGTGAAACCGAGCCCAGGCGTACAGCTGACGCACATCAAAGCCTTGGAGAAAAAAACAGCCCAGTACCCGATTCGATGAGCACAATCCAAGGTCGTTTCCGTCCCTAAAGGAAATATGATTGCCAACCAAGAAAACCTGTTCCTGGGGGATTTTTAACCCTAGCCTGCGTGGACAATACCAGTTATAATGGTGCTATCTCTAGGAATCTGTTCAACCTAAAAGCGTTCTAAATCAATCTCGTGGCCCGACATGTGGACGGACAACAGGTACCGACACGGCCCTTACAACCCAGTTCGGAACGGTCAATTACATCCGGAGCTATGTGAACCTCTTCGCAATCACCAGTCAAATCAACCAAGACGAAGGAAATATGATCAGTAGAGACGATTTCGGCAAAGGGTACACATTGTTCTGCTTCCATCTCACGCCCACCTTAAACAACAATCATCAAGTGAGTCTCGTCAAGAAAGGCAACTTACGCTTGGAACTCCATTACGGGACACCTTTACCCCGAACCATCAATGTGATTTGCTACGCTGAGTTTGACAACATTATTCAAATCGATAAAAGCCGTAACGTCCTGTGTGATTACGCCACTTAACATAGATACAGAGCAGATTACCACCGTGCTGCGAAACGATCCGTGGACACGGACAGTGTTTCAAGGGGTGTTTGCCCGAGATGTGTTTCCATTAGACCGTTGTATCCTGCTGCTTACGTGCTCAACACGGACTCGATGGATACTTCGATCCGTACTGCCTGCCACCTCCCCATCCCGATTTAACAGACTTCATGGATCAAGGCACAGAGACGTGGTGTTGGAATACTAAAACATTACAACGCCTGGACAGTATGGTGTGCGGACACTATTGCTTGTTCTACCTGTAACATCGATGTCGAGGAAGAACCTTATCTACCATCGTACAGGTGTTTGACGAGTACCCCAAGGCCGAGGGCCGAGATGTATTCGTATATGACTGGGCTGCCGTTCATCTGAATGTACAAGTCCTGTTATGGGCTTAAGTTTTTTCACGTAAAGCCCCCTGTTCTGGGCTTAAGTTTTTTCACTTAAAGCCCCCTGTTCTAGGCTTCAGTTCTCAAGTGGTTGTTCTCACGTTGTTGTTGTTCACTGAATAACAAAAATGAGATC
This sequence comes from Hanleya hanleyi, assembly GCA_036873755.1. Lineage (NCBI taxonomy): Eukaryota > Metazoa > Mollusca > Polyplacophora > Lepidopleurida > Hanleyidae > Hanleya > Hanleya hanleyi. The sequence goes on along the minus strand of JAVTVY010017015.1, from coordinate 1,843 downwards.
TCAAAACCCTGTCTGGTGTGTTTTCTGTGTAAGTATAATGCCCAATGTGGGACATGTGGGGATTCAGCCAATGAATGGACTAAGAAAGTAGCCAATCAGTGGCCTAGGATGGAGCCAAATGTAACCCATCAATGCCCAGAAAACCAACATAGGCGTTAAGGCTCTCGTATGCATATAACCTGCCCGGAGCACAGTTAGCACTTCCGAATTTTCCCTTGCGGTGTTGTTGTTCAATAAAAAACTTCGTGAAAACCCACGTGGCGTTCGAATATTTTATATTAGTGAACTTGAACAAGAATGTATATACAAGTATGTACAAGTATGTAATGTGAACAAGTATATAAGACTGGAGTAAACAAGAATTAAGGTGAACACGTGTGTATATAGAGAGAAGTCACGACTTGAGTGAAGTATATAACAGTTCACAATTAGACCAATTCATCGAACTGACGTAATGTATATAGAGTAATTATTCAAAAGAATGAAGCCTAGTTCACTATTAGACAAATTCAACGAGCTGGTGTAATGTACTTATGTATATAGAGAGTAATTCGAGTTAAGAGTCCAAATACCTATGTCCATTATTCATAGAGTTCACAAGTCCGGGTATAGTTCATTGCCGTCAAAGATAATATATGTAGTATTCAGAAGCCCAGGTACGCCGTACTGACTCCATCGGGAAGGACTTTCCGTTTAGGGTAAAAGAAAGTTAAGGCATCCCCTCACTGAATGTACATTCCCATGTGGTGGTCGACGACTCGGAAACCTCTATTAGTGCCACTAGCACTGGCCTGGCTTTGCAGCACTTCCAGGTAGTGGATTTTGTCGATGGCAGGGTCGCCCCGGCCCTTTGCAGCTGATCTTGTTGTTTCCATCTCCACCGTAACATTCGTACGTATTGGACGACAGGGCGATCATGGCATCTCCACTCCACTCTAACCTGAAGATGCCTAGAGTCCGCTTGTCGTAGGTATAGTGGTCTTTTCTCGGTAGCCACTGGTCCCGCTCCGCTTCATACTGCGCGCGCAATTCGGGTTTGACGAGTGACTCCCAATCCGCATTAGAGACGACCATATAGGCAGAGTTTGTCCATCTCCATTAATTGCCAATCTGATGAACTGAAATACACACCCATGAAATCATATAAAAATTGGCTACCTGGTATACCATACATCCAATTTGGAGCGGTAAGTTGTAACGAATGACCCTTTTGGCTGAACTGACTTCATACGTATCATCATCAATGACGTCGACGGACCGAAACAGTGGCGAGTTGATCCTTTTGCGCGCTTGTTTGGTAGTGCAGATATTCAGGTTCTAGTGCTTATCTTGGTTGGTCACCGTTTTTCCATAGTAGCCATTGCCCGTCAGTTTCCACGATTCGCCGATAATGGCTTTACTGGGATCCTTATCCCCTTGACGACGGGCAGACGCGTGACGGTGTGGGCATTCCCCGCAAAACAGGCGTTGGACTTGGTACACTCGCATCACTTGGAGGCCGCGGCTCATGTACTACTGTAGTAGAGAGGTATCCAGCAAGATTTTTTTCCGCCCACATGCTCCCTATCAACATCCGTCGAGGTTGTTGAAGTACTTCATGTTCCTCAGCAAAGGCGCCCACATGGTCTCTCCAATGTCGTCCCGACTCACTAGCGTGTTCTTAAAGATGGGCGGGCACTGGGCGAATAGTGGTTTCAGAGTGTTGGGAACATGCAGGTCGCATTCCACAAACCCGTAGAGGTTCCCGGAACGAACGGTGTCGAAAATCTGTGGCAGGGTCAGGAGTGGCCGGCGACTGAGGGGGTACTCGCGTGCTTTAAGGAAGCAGCTTAAGGTTGAGAGG